>JBCFXI010002659.1:0-19051 GCA_038496175.1 Ampulex compressa | reverse complement strand
TAATGAACGTGAAAAAAGGAGCTGGGATGGCCTTCTCAGCTTACTGTAGGAAACCTAACGTCCGAGTCAGCAGTGCACCTCTGTCACATTCCGCTCAGATTTTGATTCTCGATTTCCGTTTCCATAGGTGTAGGGTCTATGCACGTAACACCTGCTCATTAAATGTTATAAACCAAAATCCTTTAAAAAAAATTAAAATCGACTTAAAAAATCTAAACTACGGCGCTAAAAAGTTAAAAATAATTCTGTGCCTATGAGTCAATTATTGATAATAATTCACAAAAGATTCACGTAATAATTTTCCGACAAAGATGGTAATCTTGTAGTCATTTTTTTCACAAACGTTTTTAATCAACCAATTCGTGAAACAAGGTATAACAAATCTAATTGCTATATCGGAGAAGCCTGATTTCGTTGACATCATAACTAGTGGTTTGCGCAATTCATTTCGTAACAGAGTGCCATGTTCACCACGAATAAACGAAAATGAAAGCCTAGGTTAGGATCACGACGCCATCGATCATTGAAATTTGCTTCGCGTCAATCTTCCCGAAGTGATTCTACGATTAAGAAATCATTCTGAATATCCGCAAGAAAATCCGCAACTCTTACGAACCTCTACGCTAGACCACGTGAAAAGTTAGGATGTAATACAGTATTTCTCCACTTATATTTACATCGGACATAGCCTAAAGTGCGATATAGCACACAATGCGGTGCCCGGCGGAACTCGTTTGAGATGAGTTCAGGCCTAACAATGCCTAACAAAAAAAAATATAATTGCGATATAGCACACAATGCGGTACCCGGCGGAACTCGTCTGAGATGAGTTCAGGGCCTAACAATGTCTAACACAAAAATATAATTTTTCTTTTTTAGGTGCAATGCTTATTAACATATTGGTGCAATTTTTCCTATAAAAGTGAGATCAAACACAATTTTTTTGAAGCAAAAGTTTAAATGCTAGTGTGAGCTACTTACCATTCGTTGTCATTTCGACGACTAAACATTGCAATCATTTGAAAGATCGTCGAAAAGGGGTTTATATTTGTATTAAAGTTAAGTCTAGAGATGTGTCTCCTATTTCGATTTAGTTGGAGAATGCTACATTGTTACATTAATGATTAAAACAACTGATTAAAAAATTGTTGAGCAACCTGTCGTGTACTCGATGCAAACTATGCGTGTCGATTTGTAGATTTGTAGCATTCCGTGTGGTCTTTATGCATAGTAACTCAGTTAATGTTAATCTTCTATGACAATGAGGTTCTTCAGCAGCAGTATCTATCCACGTTCTAAAAATAAAAATTATGAAAAATGTTTGTAATATAAGTTGATAGCTGCGGAGTTATTAGCTAAGCTGCAAATATGCTCCTTTAATCTGGTGTTGAGTTTGCGTATCATCTGCCCAATTTAGGTACTGTTATAATGCTTCTATCTTATTCTATATGATATATTACATTAAATTTGTTTTTCTGAATTTCTTTATCTTGCCGGTGAAAAATGATTAAAGTTAATATTTAGAATGAAGACATTCCTGCAACTATATTTATTGAATATTTGTTTCAGTTGGTTTGCTATGTAGAGAATCCGAATAGATTTTACATTTATATTTGAATTGGCAGTGTCTATATTCATCGAAATTTTTAGCCTAACTGTTTTAAAAGTTTTGAATACATTTTTTTTTCTGAAATGCGGATTCAGGTAATAATATAGCTCTATTCACACGACTATAATGATTTATTACTATAATTACTTTTAACCGACCTTAAGAAATAGGAAGTTCTCAATTCAACTGATTTTTCCCCCGATATGTATGTTACTTCATATCTACGGCATTTCTAAATCAATTAAAAAAATTCTGTTGCGTTTGAAAAAAGATATCCCCGGAAAGGGCCTATATAAATCTTATTATGATCTGACGTCAGATTCAGAAGATAAACAAGAGTTAAGAGTGCACGTACGCAAGGAATCAATAACTTCTTCCATAGCCTCTCAAGGGAAGTGAGGCGAACTTGGAATATGACCGTGGCGGTATCAGGCGGCAGGGACCAATTGGTCCAAATTTATATGATAGACTCTGTGATCAACCCGCGGACAGTTTACAAACGGCGCAGAAATGTACAATGATGGTTGTTACGATACACGTCAACATAATTAATTTTATTATTAATAGAAACATGCGAACACAAGATTATAGAACCTAATATAACTCATTGCCAATTCAAGAAGGTGGAAAAAGAATAAATTATTTTTTAAAATTGAAAAAATGTCCATTAAGAAGAAAGTTTTGCGTCAGAGTTATTATATATAATAATTTTGTGACATTAATTGCTTGATCGATTGTTCCAATGTAATATAAATTCTGTTTCTGACATAAAGTGTATCATATTTCTGAAAAGAACTATTTCACTGTCCTGAAAAAGTGCATTATAGCTTAGCAAAGAAACAATTAATAGTCGGTCCATCATCGGTGTCGCTCAAGTATCTGATTTAATCCTTTCAATCGATTAATGTTATGAAATCGTTATGCGTAATAACTCTGATGCAAAAGTTTCTTCTTGACACTTTTCCAATTTGAAGGGATAGTCCATTTTTTTTCACCTTCTTGGACTGGCAATAACTTATATTAGGTTATAAAAAGTTGTGTTCGCACGTTTTTATGAATAATACAATTAAATGTGTCAATGTGTATTGTAACAAGCATACACATAATTATGCATTTCTGCGCAGTTTGTAAATTGCGTGCGTGTCGCTTATATAGTCTATAATTCTGAACCAATTAGTCCCTTGCAGCTAACATCGCCACGGTCATATAATAAATCAAGTTCTCCTTGCTGCCTTTGAGGGGTTGAAGAACAAATTATTGATTCCGTGTTTATCATGAATGCAAGGTTAAGTTATTAAATTAAAATATAATTTTTAATTAAAGAAACTGAAACTCGAAAAATAAAAACTTTTTACCAAAAAAAAAGAACGGGTTTCAAAATAAGACTTAAAATTAAAAAATAATTATATTTTTTTTTTTAATTCATTTTTCGGCACCGACTGCTAAAGTCATTTTTGGCCTAGGACCTACTGTTTAAGGTGGGTTCCGAACGACTAGAGCTACGGGTATACATATGACATAGAAAAACCAGAGGTGATGGGTGGGATTCGAACCTGGGTCTGCCGCGTGGCAGTCTGAGCCTCTATTCACTACACCACCGTAGCTCCAATAATTATATTATGTAAGTGTTTAAAAAGTATGGAATACAGCGTTTGTATATATTGCCGATAGGTGATGACAAACCCTAGTGGGAGAAGAAGGCCTGGTCGTAGGGGTGGTAGTGAAGTGTCGAGGGCGTCGCCAGTGTGTAGAAATCATGAAAACAGTAAGATTTGAACAGCGAAAGTGAACAATAAGATTTGGAAAGCGAAAGAGAACAGTAAGCTTTGGACAGCGAAAGCGAACTGTAAGATTTGGAAAGCAAAAGTCAAATAAAGTCAAATAAAGAAAGCAAAAAAGAAGGTCCAGTAAGAAAGTAAATATAGAAGGGTAGAAAGATGGGGAATGAACATACAATAGCGTAAGTGTAAATATATAATTTATTATACTGCAAGAAAGGTCATTGAAATATTACAACCCTGGCTTACACTTCTCCGTTCCGCCTGCCATCACATATAATTACGAAATCCTGACAAACCGCCACACCCCTTACAATTGTAAATTAGTAGCAAACGATTATTGTTTTTTCGCATAATACAGTTTCTGGAGTTGGTGAGAAAGAAGTTCAAAATACCACACCGGACCTTTGATTAACTTTTAACCTTAACATTTAACTTTAACGTTTAACGACAAAATGTATCGTGTTACGTACACTGACTCTACGCCTATGGAAAGGGAAATCGAGAATTAAACCACAGCGGAATGTGACATAGCTGCACTGCTGACTCGGACGTTAGGTTTACCGCAGTAAGATGAGAAGGCCATCCCAGCTTCTTTTCCGTGTTTCTTACGTGGCATAAATTTGCCAACGTGCACCTTCCTGTCAGTCAATGACCCTTCCAGGGCCTCGCCATGCCTTGCATTTTTTTCTCGCTAGGTAGGGGAGATTCCCAACAATATATATATGGGAACCTCCGAGACAAATTAGCCATTGATTAATTAGTAAAACTTCGATTCGAACGGATGTACCTGCTCAAAGTTCTCGATCTCCCTTTCTCCGATCCTTATATTCAGTAAGACCTATATAGTTTTATTTATATATATTTTGTTAAATTCATTTTAACTTGCAACTCTGTCCAACGAGTCTCTAGGGACACAGAAACCTAGGATATCCTTGAGTTTTTTAGGGCGCATTAAATTTGCGTATCGAAACCTTTTGCATGTCGAAAGGACTTGGAATTTTAAGACAATCCCGAGCATTCTGAGGCGCATTCACTTGCGTATCGAAAGCCCCGGAGAATCTGATTTTCCGAGTAATTATTTTCCTGCGACAAGGGTTAGCCGGAAGATCAGAAGTACATTCGTTGCGCTTAGGAAATCCCGACGAGTCCCTTACACGTCCTGATTCATATCGTTTACGGAAAGCTTGAGGCGCATTAAATTTGCGTATCGGCGGCCCCGAAACGTTCAGTCAGTTTGATGAGTAAACGTCTTAAACGAAAAGCGCGTGCCGGACAGATTTCCAAGACCAGACGTTTTTATAGAAAACTAGAGAAAGCAATAAAAGCCTTGATTGCGGAAGAAGATTTCGTTGATATCCTTCTTCAACCTCCAAAATTCGCCCAACGTGTTAATTAATCTGCCTCATCCCAGGGCAGTGTCGCGTAGGCACGTTGGCCTCGAAAAACCGCGAATCTTCGTAATATAAATTAATATAAAAATCGATCCCGACGGTAGATCGTGACAATCGCCCGATTAATAGTATATTGGTCTTCTCCAAAAATTGTATTATACTAAAGACAATAATGGTTTGGTATTAACTTACCACATATATATTTTTCATTTTCACGTATCCTTTTTTAAATCGATGTTTCTTTTACTAAAAAGCTTTTATTACTATTTTATTATTAACTTTTATTATATAAGCTTCAGAGTTTATACTACATTTATACTATGCTCATACTACATTTTTTTTTAATTGTTTAACGAACAATTCGTTGTTGCAAAAAAAAAGATATAATTATCCAAAATTTGACCAAACATTGTGGCAAGTATATCGGTTTATTTGTCTATAATCGTAAAAGTGAAGGTGACGTTAGAATTCGTTAATAACTTGAAGACTGTAGGAAAAACTTTTTCCAGTTAAGGATGAATTAGATGAAATGATTTAGGACAATTTATCAAACTGTTGTGTGTGATGACATGGTTATGCATCAAAGTCCGAATTATCACTGATAGCCCGAGCAGTACATTTGGCTGGATTAATGATTCAATCCATAATAACGATTATGCTGTGATATTTATCCCGTTGTGTTAATGGTGAAGTGAATGCTTAATTATTTTGCACGATATAAACAGGACTTGAATCTATCGTTAGGACGTACATTAATAATATGCTTCCTTAAACGCGTAATTTGATGTTTTATAAAATGCATGATTTATCGCCAGTTATTGGACTTTCTTAATAATTTGAATACAATAATTAAAATCTCGTATCGGTGTCATTGCTGATTCATATTGATATTCCACCATTCTACCAATACATATTGCTTGATTCAGTTCTTCGCTGCAATGGTATTAAAAGTAGATATAAAATGTACTACTAAGTTGTCTGATTTGGGTTTTGTTTAAATCTCCGTTACATACATACGGAACAATAAGACTATGAATTATAAAAAAGAAGATATTTACAGTATCTATTAAAAATGAACCACCGAAACATATGATATAAATTTTACTACGTATTTGTCAAAAAAATGAAGTTTATCAAAGGAATACTAAAGTATAGAGCAGGCAACTTCTGGCTTTTGGGCCACATCCGGGCCAGGATGTTGGCGAGCCCGGCCCGATGCGTGGTTTAAAATTTCAAATAATTCAATTTTTTCCCACATGGCAATGCTACAAATGGATAGTTTACACTAAACAATTAATTTGTTTCGAAAAGCCTGAAGGGGAGCGAATTACAAACTGCGCAGAAGCTCATAGTTATGGTCGGTGTAATATATATTGACATATTTAATTGAATTATTCATAAAAACAAACCCCCGCCATGATATAAAAATAGAAATTGGCCCGTTGATAAAAAAAATAGTTGTTCGCCCCTGATATAGAGCGTACTAGGTATGCCGGAGTAAAATTTTGTACAAATTTTCGTCGCTACCAGCAAATGTCACTGGGAAGCTTTTTAAGGAATAACGATTTAAAGACGAATACTCGGCTCTTTTTTCCTGGGATAGTCCTTTAAGGGGTAAGGCCACTTCAGGGTTTTCACAAAATTTATTTATTTTTTTTTGAAGAAATCGTCTGAAGGTTTTCGTCTTCGAAGGTTTTGATACGGCACTTCGCTACACGCTCCAAGCGCTTTTGGCTCTGTACCGCTTTCTTGAGTTTAGACCTTTGCAATCATCTTTCCCATTAAGAATCATGCATACCATGCATCGATCATGTTTAGAGGAGAATGGGAACTCAACCAAGAAATTTGAAAAAAGAAATAAAAGTTTGTAGCCCGTAGCTACCTAATTTTTTTTTTATGTAATCAAAAAAAAATAATTGGAATGATAATTTAACGGATATTTAATATTTAAATATGTATACAACACTGCAATGTTAACAAGGAAACTTATATGTAAGCTAATAATAATGGTGTCTGTAGCACGTACGTGAGAGTTTTGGACTACGCGGCTGAATGGAACCTGGGTGAAAAATAAAAGTCTCGTAAACCAAATGGCTTACCGCTCACAAAGAAAAACGTTGCGTTCTCCATAAATATGCAAATTCAACAAAGTCGTACTTCTTATACCTGGAGGCCAAAGGGGCACTCCCCAACGTACGTGGATGGGTTTTTTTATTCCTATGATCGCCTATTTCTTGTATCGTACATTCCACTCTCTTTCCTGCTTTCGGGCGTCCTCTTTCGGTGGCTACCCACATGGAGATATTCCCTAGCCCCGTCGCCCGATCGCCATATTATTATTGAGTATGTGACCCGTCGGGTTACAAGGTCTTGATAGCAAAAGAAAATTGACGGGCAAGCTCATTGATGAGCTTTCAATGTACTACGACTAGGCCATCCGCAGGAATTAAAACTCAATGGAAAAGATAACAAATAAAATTTGGCAACGTTGTACCACAAGTTGTCGACAAATGAAAAGCTACAACACGATAAGTGCCTGTCCGGTGAAAGTTCATGGTGTTCCTGGCAAAAGGCAAAAGCCACTAATACTTTAAATAATTGTGTACACAAGGAAGCTCTTCCACGAACAGTTTTCAACGGGATCAAGCTCATCTCCGAGAAGTTGAGCAGCTATGACTTTCTGAATAGCAATGAGAGCTTTAATTCTACGGTTTGCATACTAGTCCCAAAATCAACGTCAAGTGGGAAAACTGCCCTGGATTTTGCAGGAAATCTTGCTGTGTGCATCTTCAATGATGGAATAAGCAGTATCATGAAAATTATGGCGGTTCTAGGCGTGACCGTAGGGCTAAATGTTGTAACTTCTGTGTTGAGACGGACGACTGCTGCATCGAGTTATCCGAGCGATCGCTGACTGAAGCTGCAAGAACATCTCGGTTGGCTGTGAAATCAGGTAGGAAGGATAAAGAAGAGAAAAATATCAATTTGGAAGGCGAATTGTATGGTGCATGCATTGCAGATTGAAGATATAATAATAGATATATAATATAATATCTATATATATAATAGAATATATTTTTATATATATAATAATAATAGATATAATAGAATTTTTGTGCTATAGAATGTCACTCAAAACTTTGAATGCGTTTTTCTCGAAACTACATTTTTCAAATTGGGCGAAAGGATTGGGGAACTCCTGCAAATTTTCATCAATTCTCGTGAAATTTTGAGGATGACTTGCCAGACACATTATCTATCGAACATCCTACGGATTTCGCGATGTGTTGAAAATTTTCTTCTGCATAAACAGCTTTTGGTCGAATTTGTGGGTGAAAATGAATTTTTTTCTTAAAATGTGCACCATTTCTTAGCAAAATGGTATTTTCAAATTTCTGTACGTTGTTTTGAAATTTTTGGCATATATTACCTAAAAATTTTTGGTTTTATATTCTAAGTTGAAATATGCGGGAGCAATCCTTTCGCCTGTTTAAGGCCGCGCACGTGAGGTGCCTTGCGATCTCAAAATTTGTTCTTACATTTAAATGTGTGTTTAACGAGGTATCTTAATTGAATTTTCCGATGCTTTTATCATACTCTTGAAAAAAATTCCCGAAATTAGCATTGATTTCTGGGACTTGAGTGGCCTTACCCCTTAAATCAGTTTGCGAGACCTTTGGTCCCACTGATGAATGGATCTGCGTTGGTAGTAGTAATGCATTACACCTTTTTTTTTTCTAATTCATTTTTCGGCACCGACTGCTAAGGTCATTTGGCCTAGGACCTACCTGTTTAAGGTGGGTTCCGAACCACCAGAACTATGATATATATATCACATAGAAAAATTGGAGGTGATGGGCGGGATTCGAACTCGGGTCTGCCGCGTGGCAGTCTGAGCCTCTATCCACTATACCACCGTCGCTCGTATTACACCTTGTAACTAATGAAGAGAATTTCTTCTCAACAATCTGAACAACCTCCAACCTCTGTCTGAATCAAGAATAAAAGTATGCATAACAGGTTACGAGTGCTCAAACTTTTCTGGTACTGTTATGCTAATTTACATCTCGGGTACTTTGTCGACATAAATTTCAAAAGTGGTGATATGCGAATATCATTATCTATATTTATATCTAATTTATATAACTATTTAACTTTACTTAACTACGCTCTCGCTTAGCAAGCGTGCGAGCCCTAATTTCACCCGTATATTGTAATATTCTAATATCTTTTGTTTGTCGTTTATTTTCGTAAAGAACCGAATTTGAATAATTCTTCTGCATTTTTCCACTAAATCCACAAATTAAATTTAATTATGTATTAATATTCTTTTCAAGTATATATTCCACTAAATTTCAATATTTACCGTTTCTATCTAAATTTTATGTCATATGCAAATTTTCACCTAATTGATTTTCCTACTTAATAAAATCTTTTTTCACAATCTCTTGAGGGATCCTCGTCTCTTCAAAAATTCCGAACATCTCAAATATTATTCTCACCTATCTTATTATGTACTATCTATTAACAATTTAAATTTTATTTAAATTAAAAAACTCCTTTTCATCATTCATCGTTCTTCCTGAACTAGTTAAATCATTTAAAGCGCGTTTATAAAGAAAAGGATAACGGTTACCTTCAAGATTCTATACGCCAAATTGACATTAAATAATAATACACCAAATGTTATTTATCGATCAGCCATAAGGATCTTGATAATTATATTTATTTGTGTGTGGGGTTCTGAAGAAATAACCGAATAACCTAACGATTGGGATAAGAAGTTGAGTACCCAATTGCCCGTGGTTAAGCATTTATTTTATTTATGAAGTACTGAATATGTTCTTACATCTGATTATATTAATTTATGGTAAAGCGGCTATCGTGGCATACTACACGGCGATGATACAACATAAATCCAACGATAAAGGTGTAACAAGCACCGCTTCCACGCTAGACGGAAAAAGGGAAATCGAGAAAGAAACCAAAGTAAAATCTAACATCTGCATGTCAGTTGCCCAAATGTTATGTCCGCGATAACAAAAGGGAAAAATGCAAGGACCCTCAGGAATCTCAGTAAACTAAAGTAAGGCACAAGTAGGATAAGGCTATGTGCAGGATTGCATCCTACCATAAAAATCTTTCCTTCGAGAAGGGGAAAACTCTCCTGCATATATATACCGGTATTTTTGGGGATAACGGGCATTATTCTAATTTTGCTACTCAGTACGCGTTATCGTTTGTCGGTAAAATTCGTTGTTGCTCTTGATCCTCATGATCCAAAACTTTAACTGATAAGAGCTGATTATTTTGTGTTAAAATTCCTTTTCCAGTTTTTCTCCACCGGAACATAGAATTTGAAGATATTCCTAAGCGATCTGAGGTGCACTCGCTCGTACATCGAGAGCTCTGAAATATCTAAAATCTCCATCCCACATTTTTCTTTTTCCATCGAAATTAGTCAGAATATCCAAGGCACACTTGTCTGCGTATTGGGAAGCTCGTCGAAATTCACGATATGTCCTGATCTAAAATCGTTTTCATAAAGTTTGAGGCGCACTCGCTTGCGTATCGGCTGACTCCAAACAATAGGATCGGTTTGATGAGTAGATGCCTTAAGCGAAAAGTGCGCGATGGATAGAAATCCAAGATTAAAAGATATTATCTTCAACTTAAAAAATCAATAAAAATCTTTGTTACAAAAGAAGGTTTCGTCCCTATTGAAAATTCCCCTGAATATCCTACACCCACCCCGGAACCTTTCATTAAGCACTCACATTTTTCGTTAAAGAATTCACCAAAGCTCTTCAAAAATTCGCCTAAAAATATTAATTGATCTGCCTCATCTCAGTGGAGTGTCGCGCAGATACGCTTGATCCAAAACTAAAAATTCTTTTACCTTAAAACGATATTTAAATGAGAAAAAAAACATTGAAAGATTGATCAAGTCCATGACAATAGAATATGTTTAGAGCAAGCTTCAGTAAGTTTTTAAACTGACAGATCACTACAGTTGCGATTTAATATTAATCATGAGATTTGTATAATGAATATATTGAACTATATACAATATTGATGATCAAACAGATGGCAGATTGCAATATGCGCTATGGACAGGATCGGTATCTGACGTCAACTGAATAAATTGGCGAGACGTTTCATTGAATTCGTAATCCCACACTTCACTAATGGCGTAGCTTAAAGTTGAGTATTAAATTCACATAATCATATACTTGACTATATGCAATATTTAGGGAAACACGAATGGCACATTGTACTGCGCAACATAGATAGAAACAATTTCTTATGATGAAACAATGGATTTATGACACGCTTCATTAAATGTCAGTGAAAGAATGTTTATTCGGAGGAATAAACGCTTCGTTAAATTTGTAATGTGGCAATTTATTAAATACATATCTAGTTTAACGTATAATACCGATAAATGAGAGAATGTAATGAACTTTATTGTGCATAATGTTACCGTGATTTAATAAATAAAAGTTATGTTGACTTTATATAACCTTCTTCCTAAGATTATGACATTCAAATTATTCTTCACTCTGAATTCTTGTGCAATCTTATAAACGTGAAACAAAAAATGATATAATCAACACAAAATCACTTGAAAATTATAAAGTAGCCAAATTAAAAACACGCCTTTTATGTAATAAAACGGGTTAAAGTAAACATTATGTACTTTTTAAGCTCATTAATTTTTATCTTGCCGACCTGCGTGCTTTTTAGATAAATTGCACGAACCGCAGGTTTTTACCCATGCCTTATTCTAATTTCCGAAAACGGTATTTCTCCATGGACCAAAATGTTCATGCTCGTGACATTCATAAATTACATCTGGTAGAATAAAACAGCATCGATAAATCCGGCACGAAAGCACGAATGAATATTGCGATTCTGAAAAGTACAAAAACGTAGTTGGCACCGTGCCAGGTGTACAATAACGCGCAAAAGTTTTAGGATACTTCCACAGTATCACAATCTTCATCTATATAATGCAAATTATTTAAGTGATTTTGCTTTATTGCAGGATATATTTAAAGATATACAATTTGTGCAGTATCTATATGCGAATAGCATATTTAGAGGTTAAAATTTTTTGTAACAACTTATTGTACAATTTAAATCTTTGAGGCAAATTTTAATAAACCAACCTCGGATTTCCTACGTTATTTATTTGATCTACAATTCTTGAAGGTGCGATAAAAAATGTAGTATCGTAATATAATATTACTGTTGCTTAGGTTATCATTTAAATTCTTTCTAAATTCCATTCGATATCAGTCCAGTTTGCTATATTTCAGAGTAAGATATAGTGTGTCGATTAAAAAAGGCTCTTGTAGACTATTCATTATACGCATTGTCAATAGTGTGCAATATGAAATGACTTTACTTTACGTACTTGGTGGATTCTAATCATCTCTTTAGGTCTTTATGAGAATTTAAAAGATGTCTTAAGAGTTTTGCGCAAAAATATACATATACGCGACGCTTAAATTTTTCAATTTTTTTGCAAGGCTTTTCCGCGCTTGCAGGGCAAGCACGAAAATCAATAATCTCAAGATGAAGTATGGGCATGATTCTGCAGTACTACGTGGCTCGTTATAAGTGTCTTAACCGCAGGATTGTATCAGCAATTTGTGCAACACTTTGACTAAGTCTAAAAGCCTTTAGAAAAAGCACACAACTGACTAACTCAACATACGACTCTATAATCCTTTTTTGAATTATACGTAAAATAACGGAGAAATAACGGAAAACATATATAGTCCGTAAAGACCTTCGTAATATCTCGTTCCACGGCTTAAGTTTAAAATGTCTATCAATATATACTGTTTATCCTTCTGTCCCGCGGTTTACCTTTCACTCAAATATTATAAAGTCCACATCTTTTTTTCCACCATTTTAATGCAAAAAACCAATGCACCACAGGAACAATAATATATAGAATTGGAACTATATAATAGGATTGTTTCTATCATTGCGATAGTATATAGTAGTAGTTTACCTGCAAGAACAAATTTACACTCCGAAGTAGTTGTATCTCTCACCGTATTATAAGAACACTACATATGTTACTGACAAGTTTTCTAACTCTCCGATTCTGATGTAGCAGTGCCGTATCATACAGCAGATTTTATGATTCTCCAGCAATGTTATAAGATTACCGTGGTATTCCGATATTTTGCAAATGATTTGAATACGTTACAATAATATCGTGTTATCTAGAATCTTCCCGATTCTTTAAAGGTCTTGTAAAAAAATGCGCGATTCGAATATTTGACCAATTCTCTAACTGTATTATTGGATTACTGTATTATTTACTAATTATCTAATGTTTCACCGTTTTACAGTAATGATGTGTTACTCAGATGATTTTGTAAATATCTACACGTCTTACAGAAATGTCGTGTAATTTGAATATTTTACCAATTCCTTATACATGTTGTAGCAACATCGTACCGTTGAAAAGGTTGCTCAACTTACGAGTCATGTTACGTATTTGCATCGGATATTTTGATCATTCTTAACCTGTATCATAAATGCAACATGTTACACGGAAATTGCCTAAACCTACCTTTGACAAGGGGAAGAATTCGGTGTCATACCGCAAACCCCGTCCCTCCTCACCCTTCTCCACTCCCACTTCTCTCTATTAAAGTACAAAACAGAGTAATACAGACAGGGAGGTTATGGTTATTTATGGTTATTCTAACATTTATGGTTCATTTATAATTATTTTAACAAAAGAGCAGACGACCATGTTTTCTTGTGGTACAACGAATAATTTTAATACTACCTTTGAAGATAAGGTCCAGGATTAAGAAGTTGAACCAAATGTTCATGGAAAATGAGCTAAACAGAGTTACTGGTGGTGTGATATCGACATTGAGTCCTCTAGCACGTAAAATGGCACATTCGAGGCTAGAACTTTGTTTACATTAAAGTGCTGCGATTCTACAGATGCAACTAGGTCGTACCTTGTAAATTTTCTGGACGTATCCGACTATATTACTCCGGGACTCCGCCAAATTAAACTACACAGCAGGTGTTCAACAGTATGAGGCCATGGAATTGCTAATAATTTACTTCACGTTTTTTTTTTGTAGACATACTTAGTTATTTATATCAAACTTACCTTCATTTTTATGATAATGTAGTCTTGCAGAGCAATAAAGTTTATTGCTCTCCAAGATCAAATTATCATTATTTTGCAATACATGAACAAGCGGAATTCAGAGAGAATTATAAATTATTACCTGCATTTTGTTCTGATATTGCCGGTCCTGGATTATTCTATCTAATACTTGGAAAATGTATCCGCATATAAACAATAAACATAGATAACGGACATTATTTTTTGCTTCAAAAAGTTCATAGATATAAAAAGCAATTTAACAATTTGTTAAACTTAGATATATATCTTGGAATGCATGACAATTTATTTCAACTAAAGTTATGTAGTAGATTTAGCCGTAAATCAGTCAGTTAATTCAATGAGTAAATTACCTTTTTTCGAGACTCAGCGTAGCACAATGCGTTTTTGAAATAGTACTACATTCCAATTGTTTTTCCATAATATATAAATATGTTTTTTTCTAACCGTAATTTATATTACCGTCTTATTCGGTTTTGATATTTATATCCTTTATTATTTTTATAATGATAGTAAAATTATTGACAACTATTTCACGCATTAGGGTCACGATAAAAAAAGATAACATAAGTGTTGCAAATGATTTCCGTCTAATCTACGGCTGACTTCCAACGTCATACTATACGGTAATAAAGACGGAGGTATATACGTAGGTAATTTATCATTTAATACCGATAAATGAGAGAATGCGTATAATGTAAAGACTGTATTTACTATTTTATTTAGAAGTATTTATTTAATTAATCGATGCAAACAATGCAACCATTATAACATGTTTTCTGTGGTAAAATGCACGTGCGTGATGTTCCCTCGAGTAGTGTATTGAGAAGAGTGGTTCGTTGTGCGCCCCAAGCACTATACAGCGGAACAGGAAAGATATAAAAACATTGAACAGAGTGCTCAGATCGAATCGTGGGAAGCACAAGGCTGTCGCATTATCAATGCAATACGCCGCTTAACACAGCTTGAATTGAGCACAATAATTACGAAAGAAGTATTACAAATTGATCATTATGGCTTCAACCTTTTATCTGCTTAATTTTTATCGTGTATTTCCTTTCCTGGTAGAACCTCGTTTTTTATTTAAGTACTGTGTTAGGCGAATTTAACTATTGAACGTATATTTGCAGAAACTATTTTGATATGTACTAACAATTTGAAAGAGACGATTTTTTTACGATAACGTATTACACTAAAACCAATTTTTATTCGTGCGCACTGCTGTTTATAACCGGATGAGGGCATTAAAGTTTCTCAATCCATTATGTTTCTTGAACCACGTTTCCACGCACAATTTATGTTTTGTTTGCTATAACGATATTGTAAACCTCCAAAATTCGCCCAAAACCATTAGTCAATTCGCCTCATCCCAGCATAGACACGCTTGACCCGAAATCACAAATTCCTTTACCTTAAAATTATTTAAAAATTGGTAAAAACGATAGTTTGTAACAGTTAGTAATTTCAGATATTTTTTATTTTTTCGTTACGCAGACGAGTGCGCCTTAGATCATTCAGGAATATTTTCAGGAACTCAATCAGGAATATTACACGAATGATTGAATCTTACTGGTTAAGTTTTAAGCTGAGGGACATTGAGAGTAACCACGACGCTATAAATTTTTAACTACGAACGAGCAAATGCACTGAATACCAAGATCGTAAAAATAACGATCGTGCCGAAAGTAACGATATATATATTCCGTAGATCTTACCCCTTTTCAACGAAGATCCCTATGGTGGGACGCAATGTTGTCGTACTCGTGCTCAGTTTCTGTTTACTTCAGCGTTTTAGAGTTACTGACACGTTTGAAATTTCTAGGAACTTTCCCCCTTTTTCGGTAGAAATAATATTGGGGACATTGACTTACAGATTTTTAATGTCACTACATTTTATCTTTGTGTTATTTCTTAATTTCTCTTTTTCTCATTGGCATGAAAAGCTCGTCACAATATTCTATTAGCTCACCAGTTGTCTATGACACTTCCCACTGAATAAAGTTTTTAACAAACCCCTACCAAAGTCTGAACTACGCCATTGCTTTATTTTTTATCATTTTGATTGAAATGTAATTGACGACTGTTGACGTCGTGCACGCTGGATTTGGCTGCTCGTTGAACCAATATTCCATAAGTGCGTCTCTCTCTCCCTCCCTCCCGCCCTCTCCTTCTTCCCCTCCCCCTCTCTCTCGTATCCGCAATCAACCCCTAACCGGGCAGGAAGGCTATGGTGCGTGTATCGATGGTTGGGCGAGTGTCGCTGGATAGCTATTTTTGGGTGATCTTTCCCGTGAGCAATTGCTGCTCCCAGTAATGATGGCGTTGCCACAGACAAATCACCTCGCTGTACAAGGTTTTCGGACAGCGATTAGTTGGGTGGTATCACGGGATGCGGGATCAAGGGTTCGAGAATGAGCACTCACGACGTAATAATGATGTATATATTTACACAATGTATACACGGTTAACTATGAATAAATCGTTCAGTGTAATAAACTTCTGCGATTGAGATGATGAATGGCTACCTCTAGTTGAGGGATCGCCTATGGATCTGTACTCGCGTATCGCTTGAATAAAAATTCCTGTTCGTTGAAAAAATGTTGCCTATTTAATTGGCATTGAAGATGACAATTTGGTGGGGCAGTCCTGGATGGGTAGGGCTGACGGTCCCTCTAAGCGTTCTTCGCATTTGTTAATTGTTAGATTATTGGGTTATTAATTAACTTATGGCGTGGGGCGGACTTCAAGAAATCACTCTGCTCGAAGTAAAAACAATAACAAATATATTTTACGTATGCGTACACCGTATCGTCTTTTACATCCCATGGCCAACACACTCTCCGCGGTCCACACACCACACATCACGAGTCGCACGGGGCGCCTCGAACCCACACTCACTTCGCGCGTGTTAGAAATGCGGATTACCGCCAAATTCCAACATTAATTAACCTTTACCTGTGCAAGTATTTGTTCACCAGATATTTTATGATTATTTTGACCAGGTCCTTGCCTGGTCACCCTTTGCTTGAGTTTTCTATAGAGTAATAAAACATCTCCATTAATGCCCGAAACGGTAACAACGACTATATGGGGCTAACCTTCATTTAATTGTTGAGTAATTATCTAAAAGAAATCAGACAAAGCAATAATATGAAATGTTTCATAGGACATGTCTTTACAACTAATGATTTATAAAAATTATTTTTCTGGGAATGTGAAAATAGTCCGGCGTGAAAATGAATAAATATTTTTAAAAGTATAAGTGCGTGCGACTGAAGGAAAAATGTTGGAGATATAAAGCGTTGAAAGAGAAGCGATTGGTAGACTATGCCTGGTTTAGTTCTGGGTGACGCGTAGTTTTGAAAAATGCACATGGCCAATTGTTGTACGAATGTGTACACATAAGAGGGGGTGCGTGCAGAGATATTAGAGAAGAAGGGTAGTTAGTTACAGAGAGTCACAGCCAGTAGAGCAGAGTACAAAGAGCACAGTCAGAGTCAGAGAACAGAGTACAGAGTTAGAAACAAAGAAAAAGCTAGAATATAAAATAAGATTGGATTGTGTGTATCACAGTGATATTAATAAACTATCTTCATATATCAACACAAGTCACTCGCGCAAAAATACTTGAACTCAACCATCCCCATGAATTTCCTTATTTAAGGAAGGAGATACATATAATAGCCTTATAAACGCATGCTTTTCAGGAATTTTTTTGCAGAGGATAAATTAGTATAAATATGTAGGAGTTAAAGTTGCGGTAAGGATTTTAGGAATAGGAATCTTGAAATAAAGAAATAAGATTAGTAATGTGGGAACGATCTTCCATGAAATCACAATCATTTTCGGGCTCCGGTGGTGTGCTTTTATCGATATAATTTTACTCTGAATCTAATATCGTTGTACGGGATAGCAAAAATTTATAAAATCAAGTAAGAACAGTGCCGTGGTGCGGTTTGTAAACACTACTTCTCGGTTTGAGGCGCCCGTAATAGCCGCGGATACTAGCGGTTTTGATTAATACGCAAACGTCGGTTTGACTCAATTACCCATCGATTTTCGTTTACACGTTTTCCAAGACTCTTACGCTACCAATCTAACTCACTACCGACAACTGAATGCTCGATCTATTGACCGATCCTTTCCTTTGCTGGATGCCGAAAACCGGAATACGGGTAACGCACGCGTGTAAGCTGTTCCCGTCGTCTAGGAGATATATTCCCTTTGCGGCTCACCGACGTAGATGAGGTGCACGGATGTATTGTACTGTGGGGCAGAAAATTCGCATACATGTGGCAGATCCGCGTACAAGTTGCAAATTGGCGGGAGTTCTACACACCTTCGTGTTTATCCAAATCAAACCGTTTAAAAAAATTCTTATTATGGCTATTCGTAGTTTGTCACCGACTATCGCGCCGCTGTCACCAGAATTATATTACGGACTATCCGCGACCGTCGAATATATGTCGCGGTTTCGCGTCTTCTCGATTTATTTATCGAGATTTTAAGTTAAAGATAATTACGGTTTCGGGTCAAGCGCGTCTACGCGACACTCCCCTGGGATGAGGCAGATTGATTAACACGTTGGGCGAATTTTGGAGGTTGAAGAAGAATATCAACGAAATCTTCTTCCGCAATAAAAACTTTCTCTAGTTTACTATAAAAATGTCTGGTCTTGGAAATCTGTCCGGCGCGCGTTTTTCGTTTAAGACGTTTACTAATCAAACTGACTGAAACGTTGGGGCCGCCGATAAGCAAATTTAATGCGCCTCAAGCTTTCCGTAAACAATTCGAGTCAGGACGCGTAAAGGACTTGTCGGGATTTCCTATGCGCAACGAATGCACTTCGGATCCTCCGGCTAACCCCTGTTACAAAACAGTTACTTAGAAAATCAGGTTCTCCAGGGTTTTCGATGCGCAAGTGAATGCGCCTCAGATTGCCCGGGATTGTCTGAAATTCCAGGTCCTTTCGATATTTAAAAGGTTTCGATACGCAAATTTAATGCGCCTCAGAAAACTCGAGGATATCTTAGGTTTCTGTATCCCCCGAAATTCGTTAGACAGAATTCCAAGTTAAAATGATTTTAACAGAAAT
>JBCFXI010002658.1:3053-14712 GCA_038496175.1 Ampulex compressa | reverse complement strand
CTTTTGCAAATCGAGTACTTTTACGTGTGTGTGTGTGTGGGGGGTGATAAGGTTGAGAGTTATTACGGGTTTTTTTAGTAATTAATATCAGCCTTTTGCAAATCGAGTACTTTTACGTATGTGTGTGTGGAGTGATAAGGTTGAAAGTTATTACGGGTTTTTTTTACAAATTAAATTCAGCCTTTTGCAAAGCAAGTACTTTTACGTGTATGTGTGTGTGTGGAGTGATAAGGTTGAAAGTTATTACGGGCTTTTTTTAGAAATTAAACTCAGCCTTTTGCAAATCGAGTACTTTTACGTGTGTGTGTGTGTGGGGGGTGATAAGGTTGAGAGTTATTACGGGTTTTTTTAGTAATTAATATCAGCCTTTTGCAAATCGAGTACTTTTACGTGTGTATGTTCGTGTGTGTGTGGAGTGATATGGTTGAGAGTTATTACGATTTTTTTAGAAATTAAATTCAGCCTCTTGCAAAGCAAGTACTTTTACGTGTGTGTGTGTGTGGGGTGATAGAGTTGACAGTTATTACGGGTTTTTTTTAGAAATTAAATTCAGCCTTTTGCAAATCAAGTACTTTTACGTGCGTCTGTGGAGTGATAAGGTTGAGAGTTATTACGGTTTTTTTTTAGAAATTAAATTCAGCAAATCGAGTACTTTTACGTGTGCGTGTGTGGAGTGATAAGTTTGAAAGTTATTGCGGGTTTTTTTAGAAATTAAGTTCAGCCTTTTGCAAATCGAGTACTTTTACGTGCGTGTGTGGAGTGATAAAGTTGAGAGTTATTACGGGTTTTTTTTAGAAATTAAATTCAGCCTTTTGCAAATCGAGTACTTTTACGTGTGTGTGTGTGTGTGTGTGTGTGTGTGAAGTGACAAGGTTGAGAGTTATTACGGTTTTTTTTTAGAAATTAAATTCAGTCTTTTGCAAATCAAGTATTTTTACGCGTGTGTATGTGCGTGCGTGTATGTGTGCGCGTGGAGTGATAAGATTGAGAGTTATTTACAGGTTTTACAAATTAAATTCATCCTTTTGCAAACCAAGTACTTTTACTTTTACTTTATATAATAAAATATATAATATATATAATAATATATATAATATAAATAATATAAAATAATAATACATAATAAAATACATAATATATAATAAAAGGATGAATTTAATTTTAGTTTATTTATAGTTTATAGTTTTCTGTGAGGAATGAGAAAAACAAAATGAAAAATGTTGGTTCCCGTTTAAAAAACGTAACTTGTAATAACTTGTACTATCACTTATATACTTGTTATTATCCTCTTATTTTCACTTAAACGCACACAAGTATTCTCGTCGTCACTACTTTCTCTCCCATTTCCACTCGCAGCACAAATCGACGAATCGTTTGTAACCGAGACACCCGGTATTTATAAGCCATGCTAACGAGTCGGGGGGGAAGGAATTTTGTTAGCCTGTAAAGTAATGCGCGCTAAAAGTTCCTAGCTTCGTAAAACCGTTTGGTAAATACTCCCCTGATTACTCCAGAGTTGGGTCTCCTCCATCTTCTCTCTCTCCCTCTCTCTCTCTCTCTGTCTCTCTCCTTTTTTCCTTGCCTCCCCCTTTTTCTTTCCATCGCGCTTCTCGGATGCTTTTAACCCTTCGATTATTCGCGGCAACTTTCGCGCAACGACAAATTGGATTTTGTCCCTTTTCCTAGGGACAAGATGGACTCCCTTTGGCTCTAAACCCCCTTTTTGTGAACGATAATAGGGATTTGATTTTTTGTATATAATTTGTATGTGATAATCTAGGTCTTATCTTTCCTTGTGAATGTTTATCGTTTTAAGCTTATGGTTTATGGAATATTAAATATTTGTAGATTCAAGGTTATGAGTTAATTATAGATAGGCGTTTGTAATTTATTAATTTACTTTCATTAAAAAGTAAGAATAAAATAAGTGAAATATTAGTTTTAAGTAAAAGTCTAAGTAAAACTAATATTTTACTTAGGTAATATTTGTAATTTCTTCATTTTCACTTGTTGACATAAGTAATTAGTGTTTATCTTTAATATTTTTTACGTTGACCTTTTCTTCGATGAGAAAAGTAGAAGATTATCTTTTTACGGTTCGAAGATCATTCTGTGATCTTCTTCGAAAGTTTTTTTTTTCGAAGAACTTAAATTTGTAGAAAATCGTTCTAATATTACCGATTTACTCGCCATCTTCGATTTATTAATTTTTATATTTACATTCAATTTTAATTATATATCATTTATCTTTTCATTTTGGAGCCACGCATAATTATTGTCAAAATGATTGTTTTCGAGAATAAAATTGCTTTGGAGATGGAGAATAAAAAATTGTACGTGTACGAATTGTCAGCTTGGTGAGATCACGAGCAATAAATGTATTGTTATACAAAATCTATCAAAAAATTGTATAGGAAATAAAAAAGGTGGATTAAATTTAACGCACTTAATTATTCGTATAGCATATCTACCTTATTTATCTCTTATACCATTTTTTTATTAACTTTGCAAAAATTGTAGTTCTTCTAATGTCTAAAAATTCCATTCTAACTTTTAAAATTTTTATTTTTCACATAAATAAAATACGGATGCAGTTTTTCAAGCATAATTGTCAATAACAAAATGAATATGGCATCCGAAACCTTTTCGTCTATAATAAATTAAATTGTATTTTTCAAACATACTTGCCAGTAACGTAATTAATTTGATCTCAAAAATGTTTTTTAAGGATTTTTAAACGCTTTCATACATGATCATACGTGTTTTACTCATCAAACGTTTTTACAAACGATAAAACCGATTTTATTCAAACCTTTTTGTCGGCAACAAAAACTGATTCCACCTTTTAATCCTTCCAAAAGTTATTTACATTTATTACGCGAGCCAAAATTCCATTCGTTTCCATTCTTGCTAATGCGGAGCCATTAAATCGATCGAGCGAAGCCATGAGGCGGATTACTCTTAAAACAACATTAATACCGATTCATAAAAGGGGGAATAAATTTGGTTTGGTCCATCGAGCGGAAGCAAAGAGCGCGCAGAATCCAACGCGAATCACAATTAGCGCGAGCAATTCCTCATAACGAATAAAAAAAATAAAATGCGCCGCAGAAATGGAAAGTGCGACATCGATAAACATTCGCGCGCGCGCGCGCAGTTCGAATATTTCGCTCAGAATTTTCCCCAAAACCATGAGAAACGTAATATCGGCTTGATTAATTACCACCAACCTGGAATAATAACAAAATGGATGGGAGTTCGGATTTATCGTAACGTTATTTCCAATTTCGCGAGACAAAATTCGTTTTGTCTCTTTATATGGACCGTTTATTTTGAAAGTGGCGTAAGTCCATTTTCTCTCGTTTCGAGAAAACGAAAGATCAGCATATTTGTTGATTTAAAAATATGGGTTAATATTATCGATCGTGGCAATGTTTTTACTAATTTATCGATATGTAATTTGATTATACGAATTTGTTTTAGACGAATTTAACCAAAGTAACGTATATTTACGGGCTACAAATGGGCTTACACCACTTTCAAAATTATTCGGTTGTATAAATCGTTTAACTTCAATTTTGAAAAATCGAATATCACTCGAAATATACTTGATATTGATCAAATTTTGTTTACAAATAATAACGAGAAATAAAATAGGAGTAGTATTTTTTAATTTTAACACGAATAATATCTATATATCGTTAGACTCAATAAAAGATATTCGTATTCTCTTTTCATGTTTTTCGTGTGGCAGTGTTTTGAAATATTGATAATATACAAGAGATACGTAAAGTAATAATTGCTCTATATTTTTATATTTTTCGTACGCAATAGGTCTTGCATCGTGATACAAAGGCGTCGGGGCGATTTTTTCAAATTTTGCTGGTCTACTCCGACATGTAGGCGTTTTAAATCTTAAATTCTTAAATCCAAAGTATTAAATTCTGTTTCCTCCATTGATGTTTTATGTAAAATAGAATACGGTGCATTTTTGCAAAATCTCATCCAATATATTTCCAACCAATTTACTTTTCCTTCGTTAGTCTTTCTTCTTATCGGTTTTTTAATTGCGTTTTGAATATTGTACAAAGGTAAAGAGCAGTAGGCACTGACCTCACCACCTGTCTATCGAAATTGGACTTACACCACTTTCGTAATCGATGGTTCCGCAATTTCATTTAGCAACCAATTTTGAATCGTACAAAGCGTGGACATTTTTTAAGAAATTAAATACCAACTGGTTATGCATAAAGAGTTTACACTGAATTAAGCATAAATTACGTGATATCTCATTTTTTTCAAAAAATGGACTTACACCACTTTCAAAATAAACGGTCCAGAAATTAAATACCAACTGGTTATGCATAAAGAGTTTACACTGAATTAAGCATAAATTACGTGATATCTCATTTTTTTCAAAAAATGGACTTACACCACTTTCAAAATAAACGGTCCATATGATTCATGGAGGGACATTAAAATGATCGACCATTTTTTTTTTTACACTAACCTTCAGCAAATGACGTGAAATAGCTTGCGCTTTGAATTTTCCATGACGTTATTTCCAATTTTCGAGGCAAAGCCCCCGCCATTTGCCTCGAATTTCCTCGACAAAGCGAATTCTCGGGCTGGAAGGTTGAAATAACCGCTATTTATGGTTTTATCCTCGAATAATAACGCGCGGTGTATGTCAGGGGTCGAATCTTTCGCGATGCTATTGGAAATTATTGGAAAATTAATATTCGAGGTTTTTTGTATGGGACGAATTGATTTCTAAGCCTGATAATGGAAAATTATAATTGTGTGAACTTGATTAATAGACAATTTGCATAAAAAAAGGAAACACTTTGTGTATTAAGTGATATTTGCGTATAAAATTTGTGTATAAATTTGTGTATAATATTTATATATTGTACTCTTATCTATTTTATTTTAATATTTTTTATGATGATAATGGAAAATTATAATTGTGTGAACTTGATTAATAGACAATTTGCATAAAAAAAGGAAACACTTTGTGTATTAAGTGATATTTGCGTATAAAATTTGTGTATAAATTTGTGTATAATATTTATATATTGTACTCTTATCTATTTTATTTTAATATTTTTTAGAAACAATGCAAATACTCGATGGATTATTTCGATGCACGGAGAGTAAATTATAACATTGTTCCTAGTTTTAATGAAAAAAAGAAAGATTTTGTAAAAAAGACATAACTAAGTAATATGAATTTTTTATATGAATAAATGTTATATATTATAATAAATGAATAGGGTAAATTTTGATAGAAGACGGTTTTAAGGATGAAATATACGTATATGTATAATAGGTCAGAAATTCGTAGTCGTTATCATAAACCTCAAAAACCTCAGGTTATTAAGGTTCAAGTGTTCTTTATTGATTTCATTATTTTCATTTATTTATTTTCTAATATTTTTTATTATTTTTTTTTATTCACATATTATTCAACATATACTATTGAGTTCTTTATTGTGTTTTTGATCATTTGAACTTTAGATTTGTTGCTAGTAACTTTGATATATATTGTAAACAAAAATTAGGTGCTACTGCATACTATTTAATTTATTATTTTTTAAATATTCTGGTACGAAATATCCTGCTGGAAGAAATTAAAACTACACAAATACTAATTTCCTAAATTAAAAACTACACGAACACAAATTTTCTAATTTAAATACTACACGCATACTAACTTTCCAAATAGTGTGTTGTAAATATATTAGTCGTGACACAAGTAAAGTAGAATTTTCTAAATTAAAAACTACACAAATACTAATTTTCTAAATTAAATACTACACGCATACTAACTTTCCAAATAGAGTATTGTAAGTAGAATTTTCGAACTTAAAAACTGCACGGATACCAATTTTCTAAATAAAATACTACACGCATACTAACTTTCCAAATAGAGTATTGTACTAATTTTCTAAATCAAATACTACACGCATACTAACTTTCCAAATAGAGTATTGTACTAATTTTCTAAATCAAATACTACACGCATACTAACTTTCCAAATAGAATATTGTACTAATTTTCTAAATCAAATACTAAACGCATACTAACTTTCCAAATAGAATATTGTACTAATTTTCTGAATTAAATACTAAACGCATACTAACTTTCCAAATAGAATATTGTACTAATTTTCTAAATCAAATACTAAACGCATACTAACTTTCCAAATAGAATATTGTACTAATTTTCTAAATTAAATACTACACGCATACTAACTTTCCAAATAGAGTATTGTACTAATTTTCTTAATTAAATACTACACGCATACTAACCTTCCAAATAGAATATTGTGCTAATTTTCTAAATCAAATACTGCACCCATACTACTTTCCAAACAGAGTATTGTAAGTAGAATTTTCGAACTTATAAACTGCACGAACACTAATTTTCCAAATAAAATACTACACGCACACTAACCTTCCAAGCACACTATTACAAGTATACCAATCGCGACACCAATAAATGCACGTCCCCGCACTTTGGCCACGCTGTCGGCCTTTCAAGATCGCCCTGGCATAACGAGAGAATGGTTACGGTCTAATTTAGGCGGATGATGCGCATTGGGGGATAAACAAATGGCGGATAAAGCGGTAATTCGACGTGCGCCGATACCAAACCGGAGAATGACCATTGAGCGCACACAGGGAGTGGACGGAATGTCAGGCTTGCGCCAAAATGAAGTATATTGGCCCTCTGTCACCAGCGGTACACCCTCGCAAATAACGAACCTATTTGCACCCCCAGCGTGTTTGCGACTACGTCACATTATGCCCGGCAAATGCCACGCGTAAAACGTCCCGCTGAATCGTAGTTTACCTCACCACCTGCTTCAGGATTGCTCAGGAAGTAGAAGCTACTGTCCATGAATTTGTACAATTTCCTCTTCTTTTTAAGACAACTCGCGTATGTGTGTATATGGCGGACAATTTTTTTTTTATACGTATTTAATCATTACTTTAATAAGTAATGTCATGTTTGGTATATTTTATTTCCAGTCATTCTATATATTTTATTTACATTTGGTTTTACTGGAGACAATTTCGAGTCGTCGGAAGGACAATGCGTATGAGAAAGGCAGTCGTTTTTGGTTACACTGCGCGTGGCGCAATAATTGATGGTCATTGAAATTTAGAAGGAAAATGGGAAATTGGAGAATTTGAAATTAAGATGCAAGTAAATTTATGGTTAATTAAGATTGGGATTAAAAGGTATCATGAAAGACGTGGAAAAATGGATACTGGAGTAATTGCATCGAGACTTCTGTTCTTTTTATCCATTATAATTGGATTGTTTATACATTATAATAATTATAAACTGTCCAAAAAAGTTACGGAGCATGGAAACTATTTACGACATTCACGAACTAGGAGACACGATTTGAGGGACATTTGCGAGAAAGGAGACGCGATTCGAGCGACATTCGCGAGAAAGGAGATGCGATTCGAGCGACATTTGCGAGGAAGGAGACACTATTTTATTGACGCCAATAAAAAAAGAGTCACTACATATTCGACGAATAACGTAGAAGTATAATAGTTTTGCAATCGTAATTGCAAAGCGATGATAGTTTGACAAAATAATAGATAAACAAATTTGATCGCAATTATATCGTGTTTGGTGTCATTTTTATCAGCAAAAGCTCAAAAATATGATGACAAACATTTAATCTAAAAAAAAGTTGAATTAAAAAAGTTATAATATCGTGTTAGAGACAATCCAAGCCGTGAACTCTTCTCAAAGGTGTACCACATTCTGTGCCATATCACACGCTTGGCTGGGCCCAATGCGAATAGCATAGGCGTAGGCGCAGCGACATTTACAAAGGTGCTTCAACCCTTTATCTACCACTGTCCCTTTTTTTGGAACGCTCCTTTTCTATTCATTTCTACCTAAGCAGTGGAACTTTTAGTCTCGATCGTTGCACATGAATCTTGTACTGACTGCTATAAAAGTTACAAATTCAATTACAAACTGCAAATAAATTTTTTTGCATTTTATTTTCACAAAACAAATTTTATTTTGCATTTTAATACATTTTCACAAAACTTGCAAATAAATATTTTTTCTCTAATTAGCTTACCGTAGGAAATGAATTAATCCGCGCATTTTTTAGGTTTGCACTTGGCTTTGGCATATAATGGATTAAATTGACTATTATAGAGTTAAAAAAATAGTTAATAAAATCTTTGCAGCTGATAACTCAAATTGACAGTATAAATTTTCATGTTTTGCGGAGATCGATTTGTAACTATTTTAGGTTAAATAAATTCCGTGTCAGATAATCCAGCCTTACAAAATAATTACTCATTTGTTATCAGGACAATCCAAGTTTCGATTTAGATATCATTTAATCACGACTTTAATTATAAACGCATTATAAAATAACCTCATCCGCGCTTCTCAAATTTCACAAACGCTTCAAGTATGGTGTCTATCGGTCATCACAAATGACATTAAAAATATTATCATATACAATATATTAGAAACAACCGCGTCATAATACTTCATATCGCATCAATTAATATTACATTACCACAAACGTATTACAAATAAATGATTTATATAAAAAAAAAAAAAAGGAGGCTCGATGGCTCGATTTTCAATTTTGCGCGTCCCTCGAAACGAGCAAGGATCTCGAATTTCGAAGCGGGAGAAAAACGGGGATCGGTCGGAAATCAAAGTGTTGACAAATCCAGGGGAGTATCATCAAAATAATTTCCCCCAGCGGCGCTTTTGCAGGTGCCAGCCGCACGGTCCGTGGCGTATCTATTTTGAGCGTGAAATTTGGTCAAAGGGAGGCAACCCCCCGGCTTTATGAATAGAAAAGCCGATGAATTCGTGCGGCGCAATAAACCGTGATGCCGTTGTCCCCCGTAGGTCGCGTTTTTAAAAGCGAAAAGGCTTCCCTTTGACATAACCTGGGCTCAACAAAGGAGCCAGGCCTTTGGGGGAATAAAGTTTGTTGGTTATTACCAGCAAGAAATGAAGGAACACCAGTTTCGAATTGATGCATTTGGTGAATCCCACTTTGTTATTTGTACTGATATTTATTGGTATTTGGAAGAATATTTTTTTGTGATATTTAATAGTCATTTTTGATGGTGGATTTTTGGGAGTGATTAATCATTTTTTATTCTTTGATGTAATCTGTGTATAAGAAAGAGCTTTGGCCTTTGGGGGAATAAAGTTTGTTGGTTATTACCAGCAAGAAATGAAGGAATACCAGTTTCGAATTGATGTATTTGGTGAATCCCACTTTGTTATTTGTACTGATATTTATTGGTATTTGGATGAATATTTTTTTGTGATATTTAATAGTCATTTTTGATGGTTATTTATTAGATTTTTATGATGATCGTTTAGAATATGGGGATTGGGAGTGATTAATCATTTTTTATTCTTTGATGTAATCTGTGTATGAGAAAGAGCTTTGGCCTTGGGTGTATTTTGATGTATTTCGTGAAACTCAACCAATGGTGACTTCTAGTGACATTTAGTAGTATTCAGAATATTTTATGGTGCTGTTAAGTACTGATATTTAATTTAATATATATATTATCATATATATTAAATCAAATAAATATAACAGATATTTATTTAATCTGTTAAGTACTGATTACTGAGAATATGGAAGTTAGAAATATTGATTTTTTATCCTTCGATATAATCTGCACTTGACAAAGCACTTTGGTCTTTGAAGGAATAAAGTTTGTTAATTATTACCAGCAAGTAACGAAAAACTTCAGTTTCAAGACCACGTATTTTACAAGTTTTATCTAGTAACATTGTGTAGTAATATTTTATACTGATATTTAGTAGTTGTACATCGAACAAATAATTAATCGTGACGTTTTGTAGTGAAAAAAAGGATTTGATTATGCAAAAAGCCTTATTACCAACAATATCTGCTCAAGATTAATTACTTAATAGGAACCAAGCACGCATGATGAAATTTATGTCTCTAACATTATAAAAAGAAATTCGACCAGGACGTCCATGTTTTTTCCACGCATTTTGCCTTAATATTAATTTAATCTCCATCTAAAAACTTTCGAATTAATTTCCATTTCGGACATCCAAATTAATTCCCAATTAATTTAAATCCAAAATTAATAAATCTTTAATAATCGTATCGCACATCAAATATTATTAAGAGAGTATAAGAGTATCTTCTAAACTCTGTAAGGCCAAGGAACAAATTTACAATTTGAAATTATACAAGATTATATTTGCGTAGGTGGCACATAGCACACATAATACACAGCGCATCGATATATATACACACTCATAGCTTACACACACACACACACACACACAGAGAGAGACGCACCTCCATTGTGCACTTAAGCGAAAATGGCGGCTGATTGACAAGGGCGTTACAACGTGCCAGGTTGAAATAAGCGATCGTTGTTTATGGTCTCGTTTGCGAGGCACGCGTGGCATTCCGGCTGTTTTACCGCCACTAGAATTCTGACAGGACTGAATTATCGCCAGAGAACGATGTACTGCCGCTACCGGCTCAACATTTTCCAAGCCTCTTTTATTTTTTAACCTCTTAACTAAGGCACGTCATCGTAGTGGCTTCTGCGCATGTCACGATTTCGAAAGGTGCCTCGCTATAATGGCTCATGCGCACGTCATGCGTTTAGAAGTCGCTTCTGCGCATGTTATCGTTTTGAATGATACGCCAGTATAATAGAGGTTTTTCAAATTAATTTCGCTCTTTCGCAAAGGAAATTAATCCGCTTGGAAATTAGGGTCGTTCTTTCGCAAATGAAATTGACCTTTTCGCAAATCAAGTAGCTTTGTATGTATATTATTTTTAAGAAATATAAAATAATGTTAATATGGAGATAACGATATGCATGAAAACTGTGTGCAGATAATTCGGTAATTCAATATTAATAATAATTTAAGAAGGACAGTTTATAGACTAGGTTATATGTTCATTTATATATAGTAGATATAGTATATATGTATATATATATATATATATATTTTTTTATATATATATAAATATATAACCTAGGTTATACAGTAGATATAACCAGTTTTTCCAGGATATTAATTAATATCCCAATTTTCAAAATATTTGAATGCTATTGCAATAATACATTTTTGCTGGCAAAGACCACTCTTTCCAAAATATTAATTAACATACCAATAATACATTATTTCTCGCAAAGACCTGTTTTTCCAAGACACTAATTAACATCCCAATTTTTCAGTAATATTATAATAATAAATCATTGCTCACAAACACCACTTTTTCCAAGACCCTAATTAACATCCCAATTTTCCATATATTTTAATAATATTATAATAATACATTTTTCCTCGCAAACACCACTTTTTCCAAGACACTAATTAACATCCCAATGTTCAAGAAACTTCACCAACATCGCGACAATACCTTATTCCTCCCAAACACCACTTTTTCCAAGACACTAATTAACATCCCAATTTTCCAGATACTTCAAAAATATCGTAATAATAGATTATTCCTCCCAAACACCACTTTTTCCAAGACACTAATTAACATCCCAATTTTCCAGATACTTCAAAAATATCGTAATAATAGATTATTCCTCCCAAACACCACTTTTTCCAAGACACT
>JBCFXI010002657.1:0-19097 GCA_038496175.1 Ampulex compressa | reverse complement strand
TATCTACCGTACCGAATTTTGTATAGATTTTACTTATAATTAATAGAATTGTATATCAATAATTTTTAATATTAAAGCAACAACCAACACTTGTTGGAAAAAACATTGTTTTATTAAGCACAGTTCTTATTTAACGCTTAGGAAAATGTTCATAGAAATGTAGACTGACAGTGTGTTATACGATACCTTTCGGCCGAATCAAGACAGTTTGTTATAAGCACATTTTCGGCGCGGCACCTCGTTCGGCGGGGGTATCATGACGGACAGAGCGCTCATACCGAAAGGGTTAAACATGGACTAATCAAAGATAATGAGGGGGCGGGACGGAGAAGGCGATGGCATGATGATGGAGGGGAAAGGAAACAAAAGAGGTGAAGGAGATAACATATCTATGATATATCTTCCAAACAAAAAAGAAAGACGGAAAGCACAATGCAAAAGATGGATGATGAGGATGGCAGCGGTAATGGGAAAAATTTTGGGAAATAGGAAAAAGATCTCGGGAGACTGGGGAAAAAAGCTGTGCTTATTTGATAGCTATTTGATAGATTATTTGATATGGATAGTGATCAGCTAGGGAATAGAGATATGCGGTGGGGCGCGGGTTAGAAAGACTGCAAGAAAAGTATTTGGTGGGTGGGTGATGGGGGTGGATAGAGAAACACCGGGATACCAAACAAGGAAGGAAAGATAAAAAAAAGAGATTGGGCATCAAAGCAGCAATAAGAGTTTAGCGATACGAGAAAAAATGGCAAGAAGGGAAAGAGAGAGTACTGGCGCAGGCGTGCTGGAAAGAAGTAAGGAAGAAGGCTAGAAGAGGAAAAGTGGGGAAGGGCTGGAAAATGGAAAGAAGGGAGAGGCTAGAACAAGGAGGGAAGAAATTGAGGAGATGGAGAGAAGAAAAAAGGAAGAAAAAGAGGAATGGCTCGAGAAGATCGTCGAGGAGTGACAAAACAGGGAACGAGAGGAGAGACTTGAAAGAATAAAAGAGGCCTAGTACAACAAGTGGTACAAGGAAATTAAAGTTGAAGGAATACCCGGATATTTAAAAAAGAGACAGGAGGAAAGTAGGTGGAGGAGAGTGGTGAAATACAGAATGGGAAACGAAATGAGGGAGGGAAGGTACTGGAAGGAGAAGGGGGCAGGAGATATAGAGTGTGTGGTGAGGAGGAAGAATCATGGGAGCACCTTGGAACCTTTTGGATCACATAGAGGCTCGTACAGCCCTGACGAAAGGCTGATGTCAAAAATCGTCGATAGGCGGCGCGGCGATGAGACCGCGATGGGTCCGTGAGAGAGAAAGCGGAGTAGAATTTGGGAGGCGATACGGTGAGGACCGAGAGAAAGAAAGTACGAAAGCGAAGGAAGCTCGAGGAGAAGAAATTCTACGCTACCGTACGGGAGGGGGAGATTCATCCTCTAGAGTCATAGAAGCCTAGCTTCGCCCGAACTCACGTACGTACGAGGAAGGGAAAACTTCCGCCAGCCACGAGCGCCTCTGACCCGTGTAACCTTTTTGGAGCGCTTTCGGCTTCCGTAAGCCTTGCGGAGGAGAATAGGGATTATCAAAAGTCTGTTGGGGACCGCCGTTTCCGGGTCCCGTAGGTTCTGATCTTTGTCCCAAATTAGTAGTTGTAAGAATATAGTCCAAAAATTAATCGCATTGAGAGTTTTGTTTTTTTTTCCTTTTACCTTTGTAAATATTGTATATAATTTTGTCGGCCGGCCCAAAATCACGAAAAGGACTCGTGGCGAACGGATTACCACCCTCACCCGGACTCACACCCCCCCTTTTTTTCTGTTTCCCTTACCCCCCATTTTTTTTCTCATTATTTTTTTGCACTGATGTGGGGAGGGTAACAACCTATGGAAGGGTGGATGTGACGAGAAAGAAGGAAATGAGGGAATTGTAATAAAGTGAAGGGAGGTGGTAAGGAAAATATTAGGAGGGTGCGAGGAGGAGGAGTACTGGACGAGGACGGTGGAAGAATACGGTGAGGAGGAGAATACAGAGAGAGGAAGGGAGAAATGATACGGATGAAGCGAAAGGAAGCGGAAGCCCGGGAAAGGAGGAGAATGGCGAGAGTGGTAGAGAGGGCAGGTGGAAGGGTGGAAGCGGGAGGGGGGAGAACGAGTGTCAGTAGAAGTCTAACACTTGGTCAGAAGTTAGGATAAGAAACAGAAGTAAGATAAAGTACAGAATAAGTATAGTTAAGGTTAGGATAAGTAAGCAGCGTGGAAAGATAGGATACAGTAGTGTGAGAAATTGTATCTGTAAGCGGAAAGTTATGAAATACATATATCATATATACCGACATACATACATACGTGCATACAGACCGAATCAATAATTTGTTCCGCGACACCTAAAGGGGAAGGGCAAAGAGAAGCTGGAATGCGATCGTGGAAGTGCCAAGTGGCAGGGATCGGCTGGACCTGGTTTACCGACTCTACGCTCGTCACGCGCGCGATTTACAAACTGCACCAAAATTTATAATCAAGCGCGGTGTAATACATATCGATATATATTGTTGCATTATTCATAGAAACTGGCGAATATGATATTACGAAACCTAATATAAGTTATTGGCAGTATAAGGAAATGGAAAATGAGGATATTAGCTTTCAACATTGAAAAAATGTCCTTCGAGAAGAAACTTTTGCATCTTAGTTACTTTGTTGGAGCAATTGGCGAAGCAACTGATTTTAGGAAGACATACGAGTCGTGTAATATCAGGTGTACCGGTATGAAGTGAGCGTTAAGATACAAGTGTGTCGATGGGGAACATTTGTTGTGAACGAGCTTTAATTTTTTTTTTGTTTGGTTGGTATGACATCTGTCAATCATATTTAATATACATCAAGTCATTGAACAAACAACATCATATTTTTCATCATGTTAAAAATGTCGAATTTTTCACCAGAAAGTGATGATTTGCGGAAAGCATTAATTTTTTGTTTTCATTTGAAGAAAAGTGCAGCAGAGTCGCATCGAATGCTTGTCGAGGCACATGCTGATTATGCTCTATCAGAAGCAACATGCAAAAAATTATTTCAACGGTTCAGGGATAATAATTTTAATGTGAGAAATGAAGAACGTGGAAGACTACCAAAAAAGTTTGCAGACGCCGAATCGCAAGCAATATTAGATGAAGATGATACTTTGAGTCAAAAGCAAATGGAAGCAATGTTAAATGTTGCACAACAAACAATTTCTGACCGTTTAAAAACTATGAGAAAGATCCAAAAGTGTGGAAAATGGGTGCCACATGAATCGAATGAAAGACAGATGGAAAACCGAAAAAACGCTTGTGAAATTTTGCTTCAAAGACACGAAAGAAAATCAGTTTTGCATCGAATTGTTACTGGCGATGAAAAATGGATTTATTTTAAGAATCCTAAACGGAAAAAACCATGGGTTAATCCGAGACAACCATCAACATCGACTGCAAAACCAGATCGATTCGGCAAGAAGGCAATGCTCTGTGTTTGGTGGGATCAGAAAGGCGTGGTTTATCATGAGTTTCTAAAACCTGGTGAAACTATTAATACTAATCGCTACAGAACAAGTGATGAATTTGAACCATGACCAGAATGGGCCAGAAGACACGGCAAATTAATTTTGTTACACGAGAATGCACCTGCACACAAAGCAAAACCGGTTCAGAATACAATCAAAGCACTTGGCTGGGAGCTGCTACCCCACTCGCCGTATTCATCAGACTTGGCCCCTTCCGACTACCATTCGTTTTCATCGATGGGACACGCATTGGCTGAGCAGCACTTCGATTCCTACGAAGAAGTCGAAAATTGGGTGTCTGATTGATTTGCTTCAAAAGACGAACATTTCTATTGGTGTGGTATCCACAAATTACCAAAAAGATGGTCAAAATTTGTAGAAAGCAATGGTCAATACTATGAATAAAATTTTTTTACTTTCCCATTGAAAATTGGTGTTTCATTTTCACAAAAAAACGCTCACTTCATACCGGTACACCCGATATACTATTACCGTACTTTCGGGTTATTTGTTTCCTATCCCACCTTCCTTTGTCTGAGTTAACGCCTTTTTTTTTACGTCGCGAAAATCTTCATAGACTCCCCGGCTTCCTGGAAAAAGAGTTGGGTGTGTGTCGGATACTTACTGGCTAAAACCGTCACGGCAGCCATCCTTTGCGCAGTGCGGAAGGCACCGGGAACTACAAGCAACACATCCGGTGCCCCCCACGCGCTGCAGCCACTAAGGAGCGCCCTTACTTGGAGGGTTCTTAACACGTTAAGCGCTAGACTTTCCGTTCAGGCATCGCTGGTCCCTACAGACCGGCCGTAGACTTTTCGTTCTTCTATCGCGGCGCGTATGTCGGTTCTTGCGTATTTGTGAGACTGAACATTTAAATTATGCGATATCGGTTTTTGTTTAGTCAATGCTTCAACGAAAAGAATATAATATTTAAAAACATTTATGTAATTTATTAAAACAAGATAAACAAAGGTGAGGTTTCTGTGTACATTGGTTACCAAAGGCTTTTGGCGTTACATTTTTAGCTATCATTGGTCCTAATATTCGTACATTCTGATTATAGCATTCGGTGCAGTATCTTCTAATTTTTTGCGCACTGCCTTCCTTTTTTTCCAAATTGTCTATACTCTGGCTCGCCTATCGGCGAGCGGCCCGTCAGGGCCCACCTGACGGCTAATTATCGCTTGAACGGAACGGCACAGAAATTCGACGTAGCGCTTAACGTGTTAAAGAGCCCCCAGGTGAGCGGAAAATCTAATTTGACGCCGTTGCGCGGCCGCCTGGCAGCGAGATGTCCTTCTGTACTTCTTCTCGCAGGACACGGTGCTCGCATTCCCTCGCTGGGCAAATCTCCAGCGTTTGCTGCGCCGTGTCCAGCGTCTGAGTCAAAGCCTAACGATCTAAGTAGGTGATGGATGAAAACGATAGATGTTCAACGTGTGGTATTCGAGCCTTCTTGAATAAATAGAGACGAATCGATGTTTGTTATAGCGAAGCCAAACGTTATTTTCTTGTTGATATTTCTTACGTGTCTTGCTGACCCACGGAATTTATGTACGTGTCTATCGATTCTAGGTATTCGTTGGAAATGTGCCGCTGGTGCGGTTTATATGCACGACTCCTCGGTTTGAGGCGCTCATAATAACCGTGGATACTAGCAATTTTGCTTAATACCCGAAAGTCGGTTTGACTCAGCTATCGGTCGTTTATCATCTACTAATTTTGTAAGATTTTTATATCCGACATGTGATCTGGATTCTAAGTTCTACTTTGTATCTTAAGAGCTCTACTAGACGCTGCCAATCTAACTTACTACCAAAACCGAATGCCGATCTATGGATCGAACCTTTGCTCTTTTGCCCAATGCTCAAAAGCGAAATAGTGGTAGCGCATGCGTATAAGCTGTTCCTGTCGCTTAGGAGGGACATTCCCCTTGCGGCTCATCGACATAGATGGCCTGCACGGATGTACTGTATTACGGGACGGGATATTCGTACGTATGTAGCCGTACAGGCTATAGTGTACGGTTACACTACATATATGTACACAATGCATTGTTTATGTAAAGCCTAATTCAGTCATACATCTTTAGCGATACAATGACATACTAGATAGCAAGATGTCATTTGGTCATCAGATGCTGCAGTTTATTGCGATATTTAATAATATGTAATCTCTCCGCTTGGACACAGTAACGGCGAAAAGGAAATCATAGACTTGCAGAGCGACGGTCGCAAAAACTTTATCGACCAACTATATTGCCAACCCACCATACATTAAATAAATAATTAAAACAATTATTGTTCTTTCTTTTTCTTGACCATAAGTGAAATGACGTTTTTTCCGCACCTCGTTTTAAGGAAGCACCAAAATTTATTAATTAGCAAATTGCAAATTACTAAACAAATTGCAAATAAATGTATGTAATAATAGCTAGGTCAACAAGGGTGGTCCGTTACGAGAAGGAAGTTCGACACATATCGGCAGGAAATTGACAGAGAGATGTCGGTAGGGTAGAAAGAAGAAAGTCAGCAGGGGTGTTCGTTAAAGTACAAAGGAGGAGATCGGTAGGGACGTTGTTAATGTAGGGTGACGAGTTTTTTTTTCCCCCCATGTTTGTATCAGCCTCAGTACAATGATTACTCTATTATTATATGTTTCTAAACGTTGCAGAAAAGAGCACTCGTTAAAATAAATCCTACTGCTAAAATGCTATTCAGGTCGAGTATTAAATACACATCAAATACCACTGACAATTAGTCTGTAAAGAAAAACGGTGATGAACGTTGCATTCACGAAACGTCTTTCTTTATTGAGTTACACGAGCTTGCATCCGGTAAGACAACACTCTTATAGACGGTCATCGTATCCGCATTGTAGTATCGCAGTAAACACTAAAGTTGGTCGAACACGTGATCGAAAGAAGCGGGGCCGAATTTGAATTTCTACTTTAAAAAACTTGAAAAATAATTTGATCAAAATTATTAACTTTCTCACACGCTATTCTGTTCTGTATCGCGCGCGTACCTCTGGTTGTACGCGTATCCTCTCTGTTCTTGCGAGAGGAACAAAGAGGGAGTATGCACTTACGCGCGTTCGCAACACGACAGACTCAAGCCTGATGGTCCGTCATCGGAGGTCGTAAATCTCCGACCGATAAACTCGATATCACGAAATGCGTCTGTATACCACGGTTGACCCTATGTCCTGTTGGGATGATAGGGTTGTTTTAACTGAGAGCAGTGCAGTGAGCAGTGTTTGAGACTTGATAAATTTTGTAATGTTTTTAATGATTAACTTGTGTTTACTGACAGAATGAGTATATACAATACTGTGTAACAACTATTTGTAATATAACAGAAAATGTGTGCAAGTGTTTTGGATCCGTGCCTTTAGGACCGTTTTATGGTCCGCGAGTGTTGATCCTTTGCAGCTACGCCGCCTTGTCCTACGCGACTTAACGCACACAATGTCGTTTTGTCGACAGGAAAATTCTAACTTCAACAAATCTGATGGAGAATGCAGTATTATTAAGTGTGAGAATTAGAATGTCCGCTAAAAGCACTAAACTTTATGATTATCTTTATTTATTCGGTCGAGCGAGCTTGTATCCGGTAAGAAAGCATTCAAATACACGGTCATCATATCCACATTGTAGCATTGTTGTAAATACTAAAGTTATTGTACGTCCTATGTCAATAAATTAAATGCTCAAAGTTGAACAAGAAAATAAAACATCTTTGAATATTTAGGGATGGAATTATCTCAAATATACATATGTTAAAAATTTCATTAATTCGGCCAAATATGCAAAAACTTTCCAATTGATTTTATCACAATTAAGCAGATCGAATCATGCGAGACATATCTATGATATGTTATGTTTCTCCAACTACGAGCATTTTTTAACATCATCATTTCTGTTATATGAAAAAATAATTCTCATATATTTTTCTAGTTCTCCACATCAATTATGTTTTCCTCTGTGCTTTCACTTGCTCGTGTATATAATAACTTAAAAATTTGATGATGAATTTGATTATCATGGCATTAGTTTCCAAGATATCACAAAATCACAAAGTCAACGCAGTCAGTGAGCGGCTTCGCTCGTCCCGAATGAGGTGGCAGTTAGTTTGGTACTGCAAGATAGGTTTATTGTATGTATGTACAATGAGTTGTAACTCAGGGAGCGCCGAATGATAGCGTGATCGCCGCTAGACGGTTTCAAAATTAGGCGGTACTAAACTAGGCGGACATACCATTTATGCCTATTCCTGTCCTAACAAGGCAGAGGCCGTTATTCAGCGCAGTCGGTAGTCGCCACGAATCGCCTCAGTCTGGATTACTTCCGGTTTGGGGGAGTCGGCATAACCGTACAATGTGGTTAAAGAACCCGGTGGCTGACGCCTGAAGTGTACCACGGGGACCGTGGGGTGCAGAATGACCTCTGCTCTTTAGAAGGGGCTAGTCGGGCGGGGAAACGGCTGTCCGCAACTGGCGTCGATACCGGCAGTCAAGAAGACCGTTACAGGTAGTGCAGGTGGTTTGGAGGTAATAGACGTCACGGTGAGGAGCGATATGCGCCTCGTATATTTATTGAGCGCATGGTGCTCCGTATCGATCGTGTCGTGTCCGACCGCCGCGAACAAGTTATTATCGCGGCGAGTGCAAATTACTTGCGACCAAGTACTCGCGCTGGATCCCTCTCGCGATGGTGCAACTATCGCGTCTTAGACGTCAAGCTGCGAACTGCGAAGCGAATACGCCCACGTCTTCCTTGCAATTGAATCAACGTTTTAACTCAGATAAGAGTCCTTTTTAAAATCTTTTCTTTTTTTGCTATAGTGGAACAATAATGATTCAATCTGATTCTTCCAACCATGAGGTTATAAAAAAATGAATTTTATCAAAGTATTTTATAAAAAATGTGATTCTGGGTGGATATGATTAAGAAAAAAGATACAAGTACATTTATGTAATTGGCATCGCACGTGTGTAAATATGACCCACATGTTCAGAATGCGTGACATTATGCCGAAAGTTATTGTCTGTTTGGCGACTTATGTGGAACCATATGCGAACGCATCAAATAGATTGAATGATTAAAATTTCTGGGTCAGATGCGCTGGGTTAAGTTCGCATCGTTTAGACTAAGTGTTAGAGTTATTTGAAAATCGTCTACATACAAACGGTTTAGAGGTAAAACATGACTTTATACATATTCGAGTTCGAAGTATTTTGAGTACATTCATATGTGTTCTTTGGAACTAAATGTCCGTAAGAGCTACAAACGATTAGAGATCTCGAGATTTGATTATTTAACCAATAGACAGAACCGCCCTGCAAATTTAACGTTGCACACACACCAAACAATCAAAGATATGCAGAGTAGTGGAAGTATTGAGACAATTTATAGTAATAAATGTAATATTCACCTTTCACGGACGCATAACTATGAACCGCCTCTTGTGCCTCCAGATGATGTAATAATACAGCACATGAATGAAAGCAGGATGAACCAGGAAATAGACACCACCGGTTCAAATTGCTTCCTCAATTTGTTGGACATCCAAATCCCCGACAAAATAATAAATACAGCAAAACTGGGACATAAATTTAATGCACCTCCTATACACAATAACTTCAATAAATTTAGATTTTCACCTTCATATCATTAAAACAACAAGAAATTCTACGCAGCAAAGATCAGAAAAACATCCAAATAAAAAATTTAGAAACTGTAGTTTTTGTTAATAGTTCCATAAACAATGCAACGTATAAATATTTAATTGTTTCCGATCCTACATTACCACGAGCCTATGGCTTACCAAAAATACATAAAGCAAATTATCCTCTACCATAGTTAGTTCCATAGATTCATAGTACCATAGTTAGTTCCATAGATTCAGCATTTTAGATATTGGCCTATTATTTGCATAATTCGATACGTAAAAATATTAAAAGACCCAATAGCCACATAACCAACAGTTTCAATCTCATAAATTAATTAAAAAACATCATAATACCACGTAACTTCTCTTTAATACCTTTCGGCGTAATATCATTATTCACAAATATGCTTACCAATTTAATGATAAACCAGTTAACTATGAAATTTAATTTCAAAAGATCCCCACAGGGTGCGGAATTAAATACAAGCAACGACGTGTATACACGTCGAACGCAGGGCAAATGGTCCTATTGTACATTTTACGAAAAACGAGGAAGGATTACATTTTTATTCCTCAAAAAAAACTAACAATTCGTTTTTGAATACGTTATTCTTACTAAAAGGTTGAAAACTGTCAAAAAATAATAAAATACATAAACAAGAAAAGTCGAAGATAACAAGAATAAATAAGAAAACAATTTAAAAAATTTCAATCGATTTATGTGTGACCTGTGTCGAAGCACGGTACCACACAAAGTGCGACTTCATAGGTCGTAAAACCAAAATCTTGATTCCTTACCTTTTTCACTATTTAAGCAAACGGGTTACGTGTGTAATTGGTTTTGGAATGCAAGCCCTCCTCCATATTATATAAACAGCAGCTGTATTAGTAATATAAAGGGAACATACCACCAAATAATATTCTTATTACATTTTATTGAGATTTCGAGTTTTTATAGTGAATGGTAATTTTTTATTTTACACGACGAGTATACACGTTAAACCCACCGCAGTAGAGATTTGGTTCGCCGTGTATACACGCCGAACGCACTTAACTGATTAAAACAATTTATCACCATTTGAATGACACCAAATGTAACCTTACTTCCCCTTCGTCTCGGTGAAGCGGGGAAACGCGGCGGTTTTCCTTTTTTGATATTTGGTGGGTTTGTGCTTCCAGACACTGGAAGGCAGTAGTGTTTGTTGGAAAGACAAGGCTTAACACAAGATATTGTTCATAATCTACAAAATGATATTTATTTATGATTTGGACAAATACATGTGTGACGTGCTGCTCGTGTACCTAAACTTCATAAGGTAAATGAATAGAATATTATAAGATCGGTATAATTACAAATTCCCGGGCGATAATGAAATAATCGATTTGAATACTAATGATTAGAGAAGAATGCGAACCGCCGGAGATCTCTGTTCGGTTTACGGTATGCGAATTACGCGACATTACCCACCCAATTTGTGACCCAGCATCTAGCAGTCAACGGATAATAATCTTTATCAATACCTTCTTCTTAATCGGCCTTGAAAAACAAAATTACTGCGCGACGAGTAAGAATAGTCCCTTTCGTGTGCAATCTGGTTTATAGAACCAGATACGTCAGGTGACCGGCACCACGCCTTGATTGTTCGACAGTGCCTAACGTCCCCGGAGGAACAAGAGCCTCAAGAATTGCCTGGCACCGAGGATACGATCTTAGATACGCACTGTCCACTCGTTTTTGCGACATGCGTTGACTAAATGGAAACCTACGTCTGTCCGCCGCTTATGCGAAGGGATGAGATTTGGGCCCACGTGAATTACCTAGCGAATACCTGGGTAGCACCTAAGGGCTGGCAATGTGAAAGATTGAACGACCCCTCGATGACCTAGAGAACTGGCTAGCGTATTTTTTATACGGTGGCAAATGAGAATGTGGTTGTGTGTCACAATCGTGGACGACGGTTTCTACAGGACAATACTTAAGCCATAAGGAAGAATTGATACCACTCATAGCAGCTTCAAGTACCAGCCGACTAGCCCCCTCTTATGCAGGGCACGATAGAACCATTAATGTGTTCCAGGATCCCTCAGGGGGGGCAAGGAGAAGCTGGAATACGACCGTGGCGGTGTCAGGCGGCTGGAGCCAATCGGCCCAAATTTATAGACTCTGTGATCGACATGCGCGCTATTTACAAACTGCGCAGGAATGTATAATTATGGTTTTTACAATACACATTGACATATTTAATCATGTTATCCATAGAAACGTGGAAATACAACATTATAGAGCCTAATATAACTTATTGATAGTCTAAGGTGGGAAAAGAACGAAATATCTTTTAAGATTGGAAAAATGCCCTTCAAGAAGAAACTTTTGCATCAGAATTATTAGAGATAATGATTTCGGCGCGCGTGGGCTGGTGGTGACTTCCTTAAGAATTGACGTGGCGCACAACGTGTTAAACTGTATGTTCTTCTGTTACAATACGTAATTTGTTCTCAGTCTGTTTAATGTCGCTGCTTATACACATTGAATTCTGTATTGTCTATACTGTTACTATTTAGTCGATTTGTATGGAACATTTGCAAGTGATGGCAAATAATTTTGAGTTTGCACCGGGTAACCTAGCCGCAACATTGCACTACTGCTTGAATATATTAACTTTGTTTCTGGTGGTTTTATTTATGTTGATTCTTGAAGTTTTTGAAATGTATTCGATATTTTTTAATAAAATTGAAGATCAAATAAGTTATTAGTTCTATTTCCCGTGACACATGATGGTGAGAGAAAAAGTCAGTATACCTTCCAAAAAATACATGTTTATAAAACCAATCCTATATTAGAACCTTGATAAGTTCTCGCTATTTTCTAAGAGATGGTATTACTTGGACTATGTGCATGTAATTTTAAATGCTAATGCATCTATAAGGAAGTACAAACTGAATCATTAACTTTTTCCGTGACCCTTGAAAGAAAGCAAGGAGAAACTGGAATACAACTGTGGAGGTGCCAGACAGCGGGGGCCGACTGACCCATATTTATCGACTCAACAATCGATATGCACGCGATTTACAAACTGCGCTAAGCATATATATCGCCGATTCAAGCAAATCAACGTCATAGCGAAAACAGAACATTCTGCGGAAAAGGTCCTGCCGGTGGTTTTTTATTCTAGTATACATTGCGAGTGACAGGGCACAATTTGAGCGAGACGAATTTTTTGGAGTGTATCCGAAGAGCAGCTTCGAAAATGTGCCCCTTGCGTTTAATTTTGACATCTTTCATTGTAAGAGCCTTCGTGACTGCTCTTTGTACAGAGTAATTGCTAATAAGCTTTGTCTTACATTTTACCACGTGGTGTGTTCCACTGGATTCTAACAGCCATTCGACAAAACTAGCGCGGTCGATAGCGAACATTTTGGTCTTGAGAGACAGATTTCACTGAGACTTTGCCGGAGTTGCATAGGTAGGTTTCCTGAGTGCGCAACCACGTGCTGATATACCCTAAAATGGTCACCCAGGTAAAGTAGGCCAATCAGGATTCCGCGTCCATGATACAAAGAGTGTAGTACCTGTTTCAAGGCCTGCAGCAAATTAAAATTAACTTCTAGATGTTAGATATGCAACGGTATCCCTCGGTGGCGGCAATATACGGCCTCCAGATGCTCGAGAACTCCTGGACGGATATCTCGGAGATCCACTTCAGTCTAGCCTCTTTAAAAGAAGCGGAGCTCACAGCGTCCTCCTACTTTACGGAAAATGATTTCCAGGTAACGAGAGGAGTCTTTCTCAAGGCACTTGACTTCTTTGAGGAAATGATTATGGCGGACGCGCCTCCTTCAAGAGCACCGAATGCTGCGGTTTCGTCTCCTCGCGTGGAGGTGACGAAGTTTCCGCCTTTGACGCTGTTTTCGTTCAGCGGTCAAGTCCTCGAATGGACACTTTTCCAGAAGGTGTTCATTTTGATAAATGGCAAATCCTGGTTGATCGATGCGGAACGACTGCGCTATTTGAAGCTCTCCATACGCGGACTCGCAGAAGTTTCGATCGAGCATATGCCTTCGACGGCGGACGGTTTCGAGGTTGCCTGGCAAATATTGGTGGAGAGGTACGATAACTCTCGGGCAATGATGCTCTCCTCCGCCCTACAGATGTTGCAGCCCACTGCAGTAGAATCCTTGCGTATTCCATTCTTGCGACTGCTGAGGGACCAGGTAGTACGGACGTATAAGGTGCTGGATCGACCAGTGGATCAATAGAGTGATATCCGCATAGTCATCGTGACGTAGAAGTTTCAGGCTAAAAATCGATCCGAGTGGTGGGCTCACCTGGGGTCTGGCAGACGCGTGCTCACCTTCAAACAGCTGGAGAAATTCTTGTCGGGCCTCTTTTTGTCGAAGGATGCGGTATCGTTTATATGTTCGGCGATGGCGCCTGAGCGTCACTGTATCAGGAAGGCGACCACCGTTCATGGACTTTCCCGCTCCATATGCACTCTCCTGGATCAAGAATCAGAGATCTCATTTGTGAGTGAGGCGCGCGCACAGGGGCTACAAGCATGCTATCGTTCAGCCAGAGTGGAGGTAAGTGGTTTAGGGGAAGCTACCTGTCTCTGTGCCGCACAAAAAGGTAGACTTGATCATGACCACAATCGAGGGAGAGAGGGGAGAGGCTTCCAGCGAAGAAAAACGACGGGCCCATTGTGTGTCGATGCTCTCCCGGATTCCAACAGAGAATGAGGTTAGGTGTGAGCTGCTTGCACGCCCGCGGTCTACTGAGAGTGTAATGAAGTCGGAACGATACACTGAATATGAATGGTGCGTGCGGCGTTATGCCCGCACTCTCCCCGGTCGATCTCCAGCATATTCACTTTCAGCACGGACAAGTCCCTTTGTGCCGCATGCTCGATACTGGACCAGACGTTGTGTTGTTTTGCGTGTATGCCAGAGTTATGCATGGCATACTCAATGTTGAAGTCTGTCCGGATCCCACTCTGGACGCGGAACGAATCACAGTAATCTATCGTGCATCATGGTGTTTTAGCCATATCTCTTGAAATTTCTGCAGCAGGGGAGTACCTCTCGCGGTGTCATGAAATGTCAGCTACACGACTCGTTCTTTTTGTTGAGGCACATCGAGTGGCCGCTCTGAAAAGGATAGGCACGCCACTGTTGGAATTTGGTGGATTTCTCTGAAATACTCGAGCCATGTCAGTGGCCGTGAACAGAAGCAAGCATTACTCACCTTCACACGCAGCATTAGTGAATTGTAGTATGGACTGCAAATCGGAGTTGATTTTGGTTTCGTCACCGAAAGAGTTCGCTCTGACATTAGGGTGTCATCTACTAGCTGGGAGTTCGCCACGCGGCGTTGCATCGCGGTGGTAAGGACTTATATAAGTCTCACCAGGGATTTTGCCCAATTTGAGGCTGTTTAACGGACATTAAGGCTTGTGTCGAACAGCTTTTGCTGAGGCTAGTCTTCCTGGTCGGGGACTTCAATGCCTGGAATACTGCTCTGACATCCCGTAACCAGGACCCAAAGCACGAGATCCTGGAGAGATGGGCCGCGACGCTCGCGCTGGTTCTTTTGAACCAGGGAAACGTCCCAACCTGCGTGCAGGTACAGAGGAGCTCAGTCATAGATTTGACTTTGGTGATCCCTTCTATCAAAAGGTTGGTGACAAAAATTGGAAGTGATGTAGGGCACCGAGAACTTATCGGACAATTGATATATATCGGTAGAACTCAGTGCTCTAGCGTCACACGAACCAGCCATAGTGAGCCCTCAAAAAACAAGACGAGAACGCGTTTGTAGGCTCAATCATGGTCGTCTGTTGAAGTAAGGACTCCATGGACGATCCTGGGAAAGATCTCAACCCCCTGTACGGGACCGAGTGGATTAGGGGCGTGCAGACGACGGCGTCGAACGACGCCATACTCCCGATCAAGTCCTATTCCCGCCAAGTGGTTTACTGCTGGATGGATAAGATTGTCGAGTTGTGTCGGAAGGCCGTCCACCAGCGGAAAATCTTCACCCGGTGTAAAGACGACCAGGCAGTTAGGGTCAGGGTTAGAGGGGAGTGGGGGCGGAGGTGGGGAATTGAGAGCTGCGAAGATGGGCCTCCGATCAGCAATTAAAAAGGTCAAGAACCGCGCATGGAACAATTTCCTTGAAAAATTCGAGGAGAATTTGTGAAGGCGATCATACAAAATGGTGCTAAATAAGTAAAGACTACAGGCGGCCCCGTTAACGGAGAGGCTAGATCCCAGTTTCCTCCGGAAAGTGGTGCAAACCCTCTTCCCCAAAATCCACGTGGAGGAGCGGCCTACCGCACAGTCCGGTGTTCCTCATCCGGACTGGGACGATGGACTGGAGATCCAGCAAGAGGAGTTTGTGAGGGCTGTTACACGGGATCTCAGGAACAACACAGCTCCTAGCCCGGACGACCTTCACAAATGGGTCTATGCGCTGTTCATGCGCGTCCATGTTGAGGAATACAAAAAGCTATTTAATAGCTGCCTGCGTAGAAGGGTCCCCAGCCTGGAGGATAGCCAAGTTGATCCTCCTCCAAAAAAAAAAGGCAAGAGTGCGGGGCTCTTGCCGAGTTACAGGCTAATATGTCTCCTAGACGAGTTGGGTAAGTTATTCGAGAGAGTAATTTCGAACTGGGTCGTCCAGCACCTGTCCCGCGAGGGCCCCGACTTAAGTGGGACCAAGTACGGATTCAGAGAAGACCTTTCAACCATAGACGCGGTATTCTTTGACGAGTTGGTGTCCCAAGGAAGGGTTGTTTTACCGGTATCCTTGGGTATATCCTACGCTTTTAATATCATATCCTGGAGACAGATCAGAGAGTCGCTCCGACGCCACGGGGTAGCAGATTACCTCATACGCGTCGTGAACGACTATCTGCGGGACAGATGAATCATTTATCATACACCGACCAAAACGATGTGCAACGACGGAAACTATTGCACCCAGGATCAATCCTTGGTTTACTTCTGCGGAACATCGGGTATAACTCCGTGCTATACTCGGCTCTCCCCTGGACTGTCACGTAACAGCTAAGAGAAGGCTCCCTCATAGGCAAATGTGCCAGTCAGTGCCATATTGAGGTCTATCTACGACAGGGGTCTGGAGATGGCAAGCCATAAAACGGAGGTAATTTTCTTCCACAATAGACGAAACGTATCACCATCTGTAAACCAGTCCCTGATGGTGAATACAGCACACGTCAAGGTAAAGTCCGAGATGCGTTATCTCGGGTTGATTTTCAACGACCGATGGAGATTTCGGAGCCACTTTGAGCTGGCCACAAGGCGTACTATGAGAAAGTGATCGCATTAGGGCGTCTCCTCCCCAATCTCCTCCCCATCTGGGCGGTCCCGATACCAGGGTGCACCACTTGCATGCGAATACAGTCCAGGCTGTGGCCTTGTACGAAGCTGCAGTGTGGGCTGACACTCTCGCGGCTGATTGTCACAGGCGGGCGCTCGTCGCTCGCGCGTTTCGCCCGATCGCTGTGAGAGTGGTGAGGGCGTATAAGACTATTTTACATGTATGCGAACGGTGTGTGACTGTCTCATACATAGTGACGACGGTGATCGCAAGTCTCCCCCTTGTAGATATCGTCGCGGCAGAACTCGCAAGAGTGTTTCGCGACACGCGAAATCTCTAGGAGAGGCCAATCGCGATGAAAGCAGTTCACCGTGCTCAGTGGAAGCTTCAGCAGCGGCAGCAAAACACCTCCGCGTAAAAGGAGTTGTTGCGCGCCCCGACTGTTCCGGGGCAGCGAGTTGTCGAGGTATTTGGTTCCCTTCTCAACTGCTGGGTCTATAGGGAATGGGACGGACTGTGGTTCCAGATAACACCGATACTCCCCGGTCATGTGACTTTCAGTCCATTATCTGTGTCGCATCCGGAAGGAACCTACGACAAATTGCCACCATTGTGGCGAGTCGGACGACACTACTCAACATACCCTTGTCGAATGTCCGGCTTGGATGGATGAGTGGGCGGTACTCGTCCGACACGTGGGCCAGGACCTCTCTTTTACAGCGGCGATCGCAAAAGTCACGGAAAGGGTGGAATCCTGGCAAGCCTGCTCCTTCTTTTGCTAACGCGTCAACGCGTCACGCCTGAAATGCTCAGGAGGAAGCAAGCCCTCCTTAACCGGGCAGCCGCCCCGGCGGCGGCGTGAACAACAGCGACGCTCAAAAACTGGCGCACCTGCACAAAGGGGGGGGGGGGGGGGGCCCCAGCCCCCCCCCCCGTTTACCCCCCCCCCCCCCCCCCCCCCCCCCCCCCCCCCCCCCCCCCCCCCCCCCCCCCCCCCCCCCCCCCCCCCCCCCCCCCCCCCCCCCCCCCCCCCCCCCCACCAGTAGCCCCCACTGTTTTCCACCCGACCCAGTATGACCAGGGGGGTGGGATCGTAGATAGTTACATGCTGCCAGCTCCCCCACCCCTCTCACGGATAGTAGTGGCAGTTTGTCATGCAACGGGCAGCCTCTCCTTCCCCTAAACAGGCGAGGAAGTCGAGTCGAGCCAGCTACGTTCGGAACGAGCAGGGACACCCACCTCACGAAGAGGCAGTGATAAAGGCTGTGGCCGTATCTCCCGGCATATTAACGTAGGTAACCCGAACTATGGCTGGACCTCCTCGAACACCTGGGGTAGCGGCGCAAACGATCCGCCACGTAATCGGTGAGTCTTGTCACGGACTATCCGCGACTGTCGAAGTTAAGTTGCGGTTTCGCGTCTTCCCGATTCATTTACCGAGATTTTAAGAAAAAGATAATTACGGTTTCGGGTTAAGCGTGTCTACGCGACACTCCCTTGGGATGAGGCGAATTGACTAATGATCTTGGGCGAATTTTGGAGGTTGAAGAAGGATATCAACGAAACCTTCTTTCGCAATAAAGACTTGTATTAATTTCTCTAATTCAAGGTGGAAGGCTTAAATTCGAGTTCCTGTCCACCGCGAAGTTTACGTTTAAATTGTTTACTCATGAAACCGTTCGATCGCGTGGAGTCCGCCGATACGCAAGTGAATGCGCCTCAGGCTTTTCGAAAACAATTCGAGTCAGGACTTGTAAGTCCTGCCTCAGATTGCCTGGGATTGTCTTAAAATTCCAAGTCCTTTCGGTATTCGAAAGGTTTCGATACGCAAGGGTATGCACCTGAGAAAACTCAAGGATATCTTAGGATTCTATGTCTGAATGGAGAAAAACTCGGTTAAGAATATTTACGGAAATGGTCGAATCTTACTGATTAAAACTTAAGCGCAGGGAGATTGAGATTTTTGCGAGCGTTACTCGCGTCTAACCGTAATGAAAACTCAAACTGAATTAACTATTAAACTAAATTTTTTTTTTGTTTCATTGATTTTAGATGAACCAGTAAAATGTTATGATGGTCATCGCAAAACACGATGTTGTCACGAAGTACAACAAATATGACGATAACTTTGTCTACGATAACATTTTTTCGTTTTTAATTTTTATACATATATATATATGTAAGTCTCTGCCATGGAGACTTAACTAACGCAGCGGGTATTAAGACTGGGTTGAAATGACCAACTCGTGTTGTTGCAGTAAAACACTGTAATTAAAATACGCACTGTGTCCAGATTATGTACAACTTAAATTATTATACAGGATTTACCTGAATCAACACAAATAGTTGGTATTACTCAGGTTTTCTTATATAACTATTACGCGTATGTTGCGTTGAAACGATTGTTGCTTTGTCGTAGCATAGTCTATTGGTGACTCCCCTTCTCTCGAGGCACGCTGTTCGCAACAAGCACCAGTTCAGCCGACCACCGCGTTAGTCATGTGATTACCGCTCCGTGGGCGCTAAGTTGAAGACCGCCAAACTTACAAATGTATATATATATATA
>JBCFXI010002656.1:0-19096 GCA_038496175.1 Ampulex compressa | reverse complement strand
TACCGTAGCTCTGGTGGTTCGGAATCCACCTTAAACGGTAGGTCCTAGGCCATATGACCTTAGCAGTCGGTGCCGAAAAATGAATTAAAAAAAAAAAAAAAAAAAAGAGAGGAGAAAGAAACGTGTATTGATGTGTAGAAAAAAATTTAGTCTCATTATGAATGGATTAATAAAAAAAATAGTTTGTTCCATTTATTTCACCTATTGCAGAAACAATGGAGAGGAGGAAAAGAGAAAAACGCAAAAAAGTAAATAAAATATTGGGTAAAAGATGTTTTTTTATTATTTCCTCATACGTCAGATGAACACTCTCTCCCCTTCCGCTCCACCTCTCTCTCACCCCCTACCCCTCTCAACCCTTTTGTTTCGCCCTCTCCGCCACTTCACTAACATTGATGAGAGGAAAATAATTATTAGGTTTAATTTACTTCAATTGGAATGATTGGGGGAAGACAAAAATTACTTACGCTGCTTCACTCACCTTCTCGCTAAATTCAGTTCTGATGTAGTCGCCAGTCATTTGACGCATAATCTGCGCTTTTGTACCAACTCATGCAGTTGCTGAAATTCTTCGGTATGCTGCATTAAGCATACCTCCACTCGCGACGTTGAGAATTCCGTTTACGAAATACCCATGTCTATGGATATTTTCTAACCAAAGCGTGTATTCGCCTATGCAATTCGTGTTACCACTAATTACTGTCCCACAGGCATTTTACTTTGTCACTTCTCTCGCGTATTAGAGGGGGAGGGGTAAAGATAAAATTCGTATCTTCCAACACGTGTGTGAAAAGAAACAAGTCTATGAAAATCAGCTTCTCCTGTCTTTGTCAAAAGTCCTCAACCTTTCTACGCCGATTTTAATGCTTTTTCGCTCAGGTTAAAATTCTATTTTTGAACAGCCGAAATCGATCTCTGTAAGTAATTTCCGATAAATCACTGTTACTGTAGGCCTTCACGAGTATTCGATGCAATGTGGCAACCGATTTCTTTAAATTGAAGTAGAAAAGAGAACATTACGCATATTCTCTTTTCCTGACAAAAAGCTAGGCATGATTATGAAGAGAAAAATGTATATTGTGGTATGAAATTGCTGACGATGCGCACTGATTTATTTTGGCCAATGTCAAACTTATAAAACAGAGTAAGTTTAGCGTGTCATGCTCGTTTATATGCTCACTAATGCCGTTTACGAGCAAACAGCAGAATTCAGCTTATACATCTGGCACACATAGAGGATAATATATCAATCAACAAGAAGGACACATTTCGCAGTACATCTGCTATTTATAAGCTGATATTAATGTGAATACCTTACAACGAGCTGTACAACAATGCGGATCTTCAGAAATACCAATCCATGCTTACGCTTACAAGTGCCCACAAGGAAGACCGTGGAGAACGGTCAAATTATGAACAACAGGGACTAAAGTACAAAAGTATTATAGCACCGCAGTTGCAAGATTCTGGTATTGCCCAGAGACAGGAAAATTACTGACGTTGTATACGTGCACCACAACGTTGCAAACAATTTGGTAGAAAAACTCCCAATTCTGGTTGCCGTGCAGGCAATACTAACTTCCCATAACGCGGTGCATCATTTTGTCATAGGACGAGTGGGCTTGCGTACTTCGATAATCCACGTGCAATCGCAAATGATCCCTCCAAGGCACCTGCTGAATCCGAAGTAGTCAGGCTTACTTCAGGAAGGTGACTAACTACGCGGACGGTTTTTCCGACTATTCTAGCGAGAACAGTTGAACAATTTAAAAGGAAAACAATACACATTAAACACAGGGAGCAACAGGTGGTAGTAGCATCGTAGTGGAGAACCCCCCGAAACTATGGTGGGCTTTCGAGCCACCGAGTGCTTGTCCATTGCAATAGGTATCAAGAGAGAAGGATATCCTCTCAAGTCCGCCGACCGTTTCGCTTGTGAGGGAGGCCACAATTAATGCCACATTCGCCTTGGCAGAGACCAAATTGTCAAACCGCGCAAGTGTGGACTACCCAGAAGCGTCTTTTTCATTGTGAACGCGTCTATCGTAACTGATGCGTGCGCACTTGCTTATTCCGACGAATCGGACACTTCGCCCATTTCCATACCCGCAGGAGCCGCCGTGCAGGCGGAAATGACAAAACTTCATGTAGAAGGTTTGGGGTCCTAAATTGAGTACAAAATTGCGGTCGTGGAGAGGGTTTGCCTGAGACCCAGCCACCTCAGGGCAGACGATGTCCACCGCCTGCGTCTCGGCGCACGAGACACCCGGGTTGCGGGGCTAAAGTTATTGAAGCACACAGCGAAGACAGTCCCTCGGGTAAGAAGATTTTCCGCCTTTGGGCGGAGGTTGGCAATGTCAAAAAACAGTTGGCTGCCGTCGAAAAAAGAAGGCAACCTCCAAAATGGAAGGGCGGAAATCTCCCCCACGGCGAAGAACGGTGGCGCCTGATTAGACGCCCCAACAAGGCTAGATAACCGTGGGGGGCAGAGGGATACTGCCGACTACGCTACACTCCTGTTACAGCAGGTTAGCGCTCTTTCCGATGGAAAGTTTGATGCGCTTAAGCGGGAGACGACAAATGAGAGGGGGCGACTTTTTCGCTCTCTCGTCGGGAAACACGGCATGGTTTCTGGTGAGGGCGAGGAAGCTCAAGATGACGACGGCGAGACCAGACGGGAAAAGTAGTTCGTCTGCTGCCATCCCTAGTGTGGGTAGGCCTATAGCTAACCCGCCCCGGGTCATGGCTTCCAGTACCAGCCCCGGCGCCTGCAACAAAAACCTTACGCCCATTATGGATAGAGGTGTTGGGTCGTAAAGCCAGGAGGGCGCAGCGGCTCCAAATAGCGACTGCTACGACCACCGCTGCAACTTCGGTTACCCTGCCGTCGAACGTGAGGGCGTAAAGAGCCAGTGGCAGTAGTGCAGCTCGACTACTGGCAGAGGCGCACTTGGAGCAACCATCAAAAATGGTGGCCGTAACGTTGAGAGCCTTCAAGGAAGAGAATTAACGTATACGAAGGCAGTGTCTACCACCAGGTCTAAAATAGACCTGGAGGAGCTGGGCATTCCAGCTATACATACATAAACGAGTAGCAACCGAGGGTCTGGTCCGTCAGATCCTCGGTCTCGACAGTGGCCCAAAGGCGGTCACTCTGGCCGTGCGAATGGCGGAAACTTTTACGGGCACAGGTGCAAAAATCGTTCAGTCCTCTAAAAAGCGAAGATCCGTTTAAGAGAGCTGGGCGACTCGATACCACCCCGAGACGTGGTAGAAGTATGCCTCACGGCGGACAGATTCCAGCACGATGAGATTAAGAGCGGAGAGATCCAGCCCTCCCCCTCTAGCACTGGCTCCATATAGGTTCAATGTTGCTGTCATGCTCGTGGCAATGAGGAAGATGTTTGCGGCCGACCAAGTAGTGGTAGAGTGGTCCACTAGCAAGGTAGAGTTGCTGGCGGTGCGTTCCCAGCGGTGCTTTCGGTGCCTGGAGCTGGGTCATGTCTTTAACATCCTGACTGGGAGGCAATCCAGAAGGGCTTTGTCACCATCAAGTGCTAACATATCTCCAAGATCTGATCGGGGCACTCCGACCGCGCTCGTCGATGTACGGGCGGAATTTGAACGGTTCAGGAGTGCCATGGTGGCAGTCTGTGATCCCGCCATGCCCCGGGTCAGACTCCGCCAGCAACGTCCCGTGTACTGGTAATCGGACGCGATTATGGAATTGCGTTCTACGTGCATTTGTACCGGTATACACGCGCGCATTGAAGACGGAACCGCGACAAAACATGAATCACAGAGAGGTACGACGCCTTTAGAACGCGCAGCGAGCTCTAAGGCAGGCTATCAGAGCGGCCTAGTCCCAGACTTAAAGTGAGCTCCTCGGAACTCAGGACAGGTCCCAGGGAGGAGACCATATCGCATTGTGATGGGTAGGCTCCTCTTGTAGGTCCCATCCTACAAGAGGAAGTAGGATGGAGTCCCTTGCCCCCAGCTTTTAGTGGAGGTCGTCTTGGCACTCCTCCACAACTCGCCGGAAGGAGTGTTGCGGCGGCGATTGTGTAACCGAGAGCCAGGCCTTAACATCTGATCTGGCCAACTGGGAATCACAGAGAGGGGAATTGTCCGGGGCTGTCAAGTGATTCCCGTTAAGTGATTGACGGCATCCCCGAACACGCATAAATCTTGGCCCTTGTCGTCTTCGGAGCTAGACTGGTAGAGTGGAGAAAGAGCTACCACCAGTCTGGCCACTTCTACTGATTATAGAGACGCAGCAGGCTAGTGCTGATAAGGAAGGAAGGTCGGCCCGCCGAGTCTCCTTCGACGTATCGACTGATCTGTCTGCTCGACGAAGTGGCAAAGCTCTTTGAGCGTATCATAGCTTCCTGCCTTGTCGGGCACCTATCCGGAGTAGGGCCCGATCTGGCCGAGTACCAGTTTGTGTCCCGGAGGAGCCACTCTACCGTCAATGCGGTATTACGGATGCGTGCTTACTCGGGCTCGGCTATCTCTCGGGACAAGGTGACGCCGGCAGAATTGATGGATATCCTCAACGCGTTTAACACCCTACCCTGGAAGGGCAATCCTGGCGTGTCTACAATACCTTAAGGTGCCGAGGTGCCTCCAGGAAGTGATCGGGTCCTACTTGTCGGGCAGGTGGATTGAAAGCCCAGACAGGTTGAGCGTTATAGTGGCAAAAGAGATGCGATTCGATGTCCCACAGGGCTCCGTGCTCGAGTGAATCCCGTGAGACATCGCATACAATGCGATCCTGTAGGCCGATCTCCCCCTCCGCCGGGGCTCAGCGTGAAGTGCCACGCAGACAACATGGTAGTGTTTGCCGCCAGATGGAACTAAAGACGGACGCTTTGGCTCGCCGATGCGGGGTGGGCTGCGTTGTCTGGAAGACCAGGGAGCTGAGCATTTGTGTGAATCCCCACAAAACGAAGGCGATGTGGTTTTTAACCCTCGTCGCCGTGAGGAGCCATCCAAGTACCGGCTCCGGGTAATTAAGACCGAAGTCGAGATGAGCCCCTGCATCGACAGGCTTACCTTAAACAATCAGTGGCGCTTTGCGACCCATTTCGATCGCCTGGCCACCCGAACGAAACAGATAACAGAATATGGTGTCGACCGGCCTTGTATGAGGCTCCGGTATGGGTGCGCGACCTGATGACCAACCGGATAGAGAGCCGGCTGGCCATCAGAAACGCGCGCGCGTACCGGACAGTCTGCTTCACGGCGGCGATGATTCTGACAAGACAGCTCCCCATGGAGCACCTAGCGGAGAAAGTGAGGGAGCTCCACGCCTTTCGCCGAAGTAGCAATGTCCCGCCAGAGCTGGCTATGGATCTGGAAACCGCGAAACGTCAAGATAGGAAATGTGCTGTATCAGAGTGGCAGAGCCGATTCTCCAAACCCGCCGACACGGGACAGCGTGCTGTCGCTGCTGTCCTGCCCAGCCTTGAAAAGTGGCCGGACAGGACTTGGAATCAGCGGACCTACCGAATGACACGGCTCCTCCCTGGGCATGGATGTCTCTGTGAGTACCTGTGTCGGGACAAAAAGGAACGGACAACGCGGTGTAATCGTTACCCCGATGCACAGAACATGGGGCAGCATTGCCCAGCGTCGAAAATTCTGCGCCGAGTACTGCAGAATAAAGTAGATATGGACCTCTCGCTGCCAGAAATCGTAAGTGCGATGCTTGGCGGTAAAAGATCCTGGCGCGTCGTGGCCCGCTTCTGTTAGCAAATTATGCTATGGACGGAGACTGTGGTGTGGACCCGCGAAAAAGCGGACACGCGGCGCCGAGAAGGCGTGACCAGAGCCGGGGAGGATGCAGGCGCCACCGTCACCCCCACCGGATTAATATTTGTTATGTAGTGCGACTTAGGGCGCATTGTGGCTCCCATTGCACCAGTCACACCATCGGGAGTTGCAGGCGATCCGAGTGGAGGCTCAAACCGTCATTGCACGCAACTCCCCAGCAGGACAGTGTTTACGTAGTGGTCGCGCGGCACCGTTAAATTAGTGTTGCGCAACGTGTTGCGTTTGTAATTCTCGGTGTCTCTCTCTCCCTAGTTGCGCTGAGGATGGCGGCCGTAGGGGTATTAGTCGGTATAAATCTAGCACTTCTAGGCCCTGCCCTCAAAATTTCTATAAAGATTTTCTACACGTAAAAAAAGGACGATATGTCAAATGGATGACTCTTCGCGCTGAACTACTTTACTTCATTCTCCACATTAGTATTGCAGTGTTCGCAATTTAATTCCGCGTTCTCGCTGACCAATTCGTAGGATGTTCGGAGGTATTCTGCTGAATCCAGATGTCAGATGTTGGCGACCATACCGGTGGATAGCCTAATATTAGCAGTGGATTCTAAACCAATCCAAAATGCACGCTTTTCTTCCGCATTATGTCCTTCGAGTAAATCTTTGCCATCACATCCAGTCCTACTGTATCCTCCATGCCCTCGACCTCTACATAACGCAATGGACCGCAGGAACGTTAAATTCTTAATTTTTACGACTCTCTTCCTTTACCTATACACGAAATGTTACAATAGGTCTAGCACTAATTCCGCCAAATGTTCATGGCACTGCCATATTACATCGGTCACCTCCTCTTTACCCTTTTTCACAAGAAGCAAACGTGTCTTCAACACGTTGTACATTTTAATACCAGAGAGATAAAAAACTCGTGACGTAAGTAAAAAAGGGGGGAATATGGTCGTGGATTCTAAGAAACTAAGCGTTTTGACTTGAAAATAGGGCTTATATATGCTCGCGTGTGCCCTCCTTTTTTCGAGGGTGGGAGTAAACAAAGATGATTAAGAACTCGGAGGTGATATCGCCATAAAAAAATTTCGTCGAGTTGAGCTGGCCCCCCGCTTTCCTCTTCGCAGAGTATGATGCTGTTAGGTGGGCTGAGGGCGAAAAAATCGCCATAGATAAAATGATATTGAGAAGACCTCCGCTAGATCCGATAACGTCAACAGGGTGTAGAAAACTCTATTACCCTCACCACTTGGCGAGAAAGGGAAGGGTGGAGGGGTTGGGGGACAGGGTGAGATAACGTCAAGCTAGCGAGGAAAATTGTAGCGGTCTTTCACTCCCATCGCTAGGAGAGGGAACGAGGGAAAAGCGAAGCGTTGAAGTTGAAGGCGAAGACGGCCACTTTAACTCCGATTACTAAATACTAATCGTAGGTGTACATTGACGACAAAGGTGCTAGTAGGGAATAGGATAATTCATTCGGCAGGTTTTTAACGTGCCTGTGAGAGACCGATAGCAGTGTGCATGTGATAAAATGTATACGTATCAGATTTAGGGTGCATAATGGAGGATCATGCGGCTGTGCATATTTTTTAAAATAAATAATTTGATTGCTTTTTTTTAACTTACCTGCATATTGTATACGTGTACACATTTTATTTCCTCCCTCTCTCTCCCCACACACTGATGCGTGTTCTTTAAAGCCCCAGTCACAAAATGGCGAGCCCTCACGCGTGGCTCAAGATGGCGGACAGCATACAGTCGGTCATATTAAAAGCGTGGAAATTTTCATGGAATGTTCGGCCATATTAAAAGCGGGTCGATAGGTAGAGGGTGGTAATCAAGAATTTTAAAGGTAGGTGAATCGGTAGCGGATAGTGATCAAGCAGATTAAAAGTGGGTGAATCGATGGGAGGAAGATGATAATCAAACACATTAAAAACGAGTGGAACGGTAGGGGGCATAGTTGGTACCCCCCCTCCCCGGTTGGGCACCGTCTTGCTTTACCCGCTCTCTACCATGTGTTAAGACCGTAGTAGATTGTCTACCACTGCAAAGTGCTATCTCTCGGTTACCTATTCGAATGGTGTCGTGAACGGCCAGTATCATTTTCGAGGACACATCCAAGAGACTTGAGCTACATCTTCCTTTCTTCTCACTTTATAGCGTGTCATAACCCGTGGAGGGAAATTGATCACGTACGAGAATCGGAAGGATAGAGTATCATGGATATGGGATGATGAACCATCACAAGCATTTGAGAAATCAGGATTGACGCTGAAAAATGTGATGCTATGTGCATGGTAGGACTAGAGGGAACATTTAATGACGCGTCAAAATTTATAAGAATTCGGGAAGTTTTCATGCATCCACCGTATAATCCATCCATAGTATCCTCTGATTAACACCTGTTCCAATCTCTGCAGAACTCTTTCAATGAAATAAAATTGGTTTCAATATAAATCTGGGAAAACCACTTGATTTAGTTTTTCAATTAGAAACCACAGAAGTTCTTCACCGATGGCATCACGGCTGTACCCAAAAAGTACCGAAACATTGTCGATAATAATGGACTTTATTTGTTTTAAATAAATTCATTTTTACACTATAAGAAAAGTAGTTGAATTTTACAAAAAAAAAAAGAAGAAAACGCCACGAACTTTACTTCAGGCCCTATATAACTATATATACTCATGCACATGTCTAATATTTATTTCGGCGCGTAAATCCAAATCGCGTGTCTGGCGTGATTGAAATAAATTGTAGCAATGTGTGGGTCACTGCCCTTCATTGTGCGGAGCAACTCCACACATTTCAGATTTCGTAACAAATGTTTTCAATAACTCTTTACTGACTTCCAATTCAGAGGAATTCTCACGCGGGAACTACAAATCTAATCAAAGAGGGTACTTTGCCTTAGCTCCTCTCTACACAAAAGTCTGGTCACTCGAAAATCGCAAATCTACTATCTTTCGCTATTCGTACAAGAATCCTGAACATTTTTCGCATCTATTACGTAAGAGGTCCTTCGGCTAGTCTTCCGTTAGAGCGAGCAAATACGAGTACGTCGCATCACGCCTGACCCATAGAAAGCCAGCTATACTAGATTCCTCGAGGAAACACAATGTGCTCACGCATGCCATACATCAAAACGCACGATCCATTATTTAATCACGCGTAGTATAGTCTAGTCTAAAAGAAACAATAAATGATTGATATTGAGCATAAATCACAGAAAATATATAACCATTTACGTTGTTCATACGACGTCCTTAAATCAACCTGCAGGCTTTTAAGATTAAGTGCTCCAGTCACGGAGGTAGGGTCTGGTATTGCGTACATAGCACCAATAGCGTTGTACTATTTTGAGCGAGGCTGTAGACTATTTACGCAACGTCTCCAAGTGCTAACCATTCTGAAAGTCATAGCAAGACCTGCGCATGGTCTTACGCCCCCCTCCCCCACAAAAAAAAAAAACAGACAAAAGGTTCCAGACCATTTCCACTACAATAAATCCTCGATTTGTTTCCCTAAAATTCTACCCCTAACACTATTACTACCATCCAACTATTTGTCGTATACTACATCGCAAGAAATTCTTTGAACGAACAGCACTGTTTGATCGCTACCAACAGTTTGACCCTTTCTTTAAAATACAGTAATCGAAAGTTTTCATCGCTCATGAAGGTAAATATGCACACCAATTTCTGTACTACCTGCACTCGTTATCAGAAAAAAATATAGCCTTACTAAATTAAATGCAATCTCGGATCGTGGTTCTTACCCGTCGTAACAAATTTTCTTTATTGTGTACGCATATTGTCACCCGTACGATTAACACAAGATAAATAAATAAACGCGCAACGAATAAATAAATACTAAACAAATAAATGGATGAATATAGAATAAATAAATAAATAAATAAAGAATAAATAAATACGTAGATAATTAGGGGACTTAAACAGAGGAAGGATATTTACGATATTCGTGGCTCGGCGTCGACTCGGGCAGCTACCGTTGCGACCTCGGGATCCGAACGCCGAAGGCTTTTGCAAAATTTATAATTTAGCTACTCACAAAAGGTGAGCCCTTTCGTAGCCGGGTTACGACGGAGATCGACTCCTATAGGTCGTAGAGGGCACGAGTCCCACTCCCGGGTACGGAAGATGTTCTTCGCTAGTCCGTTCCCGATTCGCTCCGGTTTACACTTTTGACTATGTTGCCCGATGGCTGCTCCCCCGAGTGTCGCTTGATTCCTTTCCGGAGCTCGACGCGTTTCTAAATCGCGAGCGTCACCCCTCGGCGGGTTCTCGAAACGCGCCAACGCAGAGTCGCACGCCTAGGCGGCACGGTTTTAGATACGCATGTAACCTAAAAACGGTTACATGGTGGTGACTTATTAACGTGTAAGAAATTAAGAGAAATATTAGTGAAATAAGGAATTATTTGTGGCGCAAACAGCTAAAGGTATAGTTTAAAAATATGCATAGACATGACAACTTCGTATACAATACTCCCATCGTCTCGAGTGCGGATAGTTGAATTAAACTATGCCGAATGTTTTCAACAACTATGTGATCTGGTTTAGGAAAAAAGATTACGCATTAAGAGACTGCCCGGAGGTTACATCCAAATTGAATTTAGCAAGAAAGCGAAAAAAACAGTGGAAATATTTTTGCTTTTCCTAAGTAAAGTGAAGGATAAGTGTAGAAAATATATTTTCCTGTCCTTACGGTTCGTAAGAGCGAATGGGAAAAATATTCCTGGTGGAAACAATTTTGATTTCATAACCCAGGCGACGCGAAATATGTACATGTGTTTAAAAAAAGGGTAGGAACAAAGAATGAAGGGAAAATATGTGGATGTAAAAAAAGCAACTGAAAAATTCTACGAAGAAAGCTTTTTTCGTAGAATATAAACTATAACGCACTATTAAAGTGCGATGTTTTCTGTATGTATGGCAAAACCTTGTGCAAGGCTGGTGCAATTATTTTGAGTGGATCAAGTGCAATATATTTTGCGGAGTTTATATTAGGTTATCAACAAGATAATCTGAATATAAAAAAACTGCAAAACAAATTCATATATTTTGAAAATACTGTCGATATAACATTCGGGGGCATGGTTTCTAGTAATTCAGATAGCAACAAATATATCGAGTCATTCTGAATTATATTTCTGAAATGCTCAAACCCAGTAGGGGCTCAGAAATGGGTGCACGTCGAACGCGATCTCCTGGATGAAATCTAGATTAAAAATGTAAACCTAGAAATATTGTGTTGCACCAAAATTCGCAAAATTCATAATGGATACACGTATTAAAATGCACTTAACTAACCGCACATTGCATCGTCTGAAATACAAGTAAAAAGTAGTACATTGCCCATCGCCAAAAAAGCAATATTTTTATAATTGGTTGAAATTCAAATATCATATGTAGGCGTATGACGATATCTCCGTAAGGGGAATATCGAAGGGACGTGGGAGGAAGGTAGCCAACTCATTCTTTAATTAGGCAGTGCAACGTCTATACTAAGCGGCATTAAATATGTAACGAAAATAAGACCACGCGCGATCGGACCACCGCAGTAGTACCCGGGGCCACCGCGGGGCGCTCGACCTCAACCGGTAATCTTGCATCTAATTAGCGGCCGCTACAACGATAACTCTTCCACGAAAGCGAAAATCGGCACGACTGGTACCGAGGACCGTCCGCTACATTAAATAGAATGCATCAGCTCCTAACCGACGCGTCTTTGATAACCCTTCTGCAATACCTCCAGCGGTCCCTCTGGCTGTTGATTGACAACGTCAGCGGAGGATAGCCGTTTATCCGACCGACTCACCCCTTCGAGGTTGCGTTGGTCATCCTTTGGCCTCTCGATCGGATCGGTTGACTGACAACCTCGGGCAACAGGCCCTCTAGGCTGCGCACTCAATGGTGGAACCACGGCACTGAGAGGTGGAAAAAGCCAACCTCCCACTTGCGGGCCGATTAGTTCTAAGATTCGCGCTTAGCTCTAAGACCCACAATTAACTCTAAGACCCGCGCTTTGTTTAGTACTGCCTAATGCCTACCGCCTAGCACCGTAGTTTAGACCCGCCTACCGCGTAGCACCATACGTTAGAACCACTTACCGCCTAGCACCTTAGTGTAACCCTAGCTTGAATAAAGCATCATCACCGCCGACTAAGTTGGCTACCTATTCTCCTTAATCCCGTCAATATCTCACCAGCGGGAGATATTGTTACAAAGACTAGACGGCGGAAGGGCTAAACTAGACGCGGTACTTAACCTAGTTGGTAGCCTCTATTCTTATCGAAGAGGAGTCGGCTTTATTCAAACTTCGGATTTGTGGTTCTACCACCGAAGATGCAGTATAGAGGACCGATTTCCCGAAGGAATTTGGCGGTTGGAGTTGGTCAGAAAAACGGCTATCTGCCGCTGGTGTCATAATTCATCTGTCGGCGAGAATGCTGGAAATATGGTAGGTAGCGGGCTGAAAAAGATGTCCCGGTGAGAAAAGGTCACCAATGCCTGTTTATTTATTCGGCGTACTGTGCTCAGTGCCGGCCGTGTCGAGTCTTGTTGCTGCGCCTGGCTTATTATACAGACGTATGATGAAATTAATAACAAACATCTTTTACCAAATTTTATGTACTTAATTTTTCCCTACTTCCCATATCAATAACAGTTTTAAGACGGATAAAAAAAAATTTTTTAAGTTTCTTCTTGTCTTTTTTTTTATTTTTCCCGTATGCCTTACATTTCTTATATGTGAATCCTTCCCGTTCCGAGACAGATTTTCTGTAAGATTCGAAGTGTGGGGGTTACAGGCGCCCTGCGATTATTATTAAAATCAAACAGAGCGAGATAACGAGGATAAGAATATCATACAACTGCATCATGATTCATACGGCATCCTGATCGACGATCTTCCTACTATAGTAAGTAAGAAGTTTATCGCTTTTATTTCTAACCGACAATCATGCGCACAAGTTATTTTTACTTTCTTTACTCATTATTAGTATCACTTATTTCCTGCCCTATGAATATTTTCTGTGAGGTTAAAAAATGAAGGAAATATGGAGCCTTTTTACAAATATTGCATTTTCGTATATGCAACGATTATAAAAGAAGATGCGATGATTTTTGTTCACTTTATTTTGTAACAAAATATCAAGTTAATCAATCGACATGTTCTAAATGATCAACAAAGTTGCGAATAATAATGTTACAATTTAAAGGACATTGATAAGGAAGGAGGTTAGGACTTCCCAAAACAAGCTGTCTATTTCTAGAACGATGACAGTAAATATGATAACATTTTTTTTTGTTCAACTTGTTTTCTCCACAAAGTACGGGAATATATTAATTGCAAATCGTGGAGCAAATTGCGAACAAATCAAGATAAATGTCCGTTGCGTGAATAAACATGGATTATAGACACGCAAAACATCGGACTCCAGTCAAGCAAAGCACGCTAACTCACGATGACAATGACAATGTTAACGAGGGCGATGAAGTTGACGAACACCAAGTCGAAACTCAAGAAAGAACCGTGGGAAATAGATCGCGACAACATGAACGAGACTGAGAAGACTGGTAGCAAGAAGTTGGCCATACTGAAAGAAGATTCATTACCAAAGGGTGGTCAGCCATATTGCGAGCGGGTGAATCCGTAAGGGATGGTCGGTCAAGGGGGTGGGGTATCGGCAAGGCAAGATCGTCGGTAAGATAAGGGCACAGGTAAGCTAGAGTGTGGAAGTGCAAGCCCTTCCCCCTTGTCAAGACTCTCGCCTATGAGGTTACTGTAAGAGATGCGCGTTTAGTAAAAAAAAATAGCCGCTTAGTCTAGTACCACCTCCTTTTTTAATGAAAAAATCTTCATAGATCGGCTATAACCTTAATGGCGGCCATCTTATACACAATGGGGGAGGGAGGTATCAAAAACAAGAAACAACTCATCATAGTGCCCTACTGCGCTGTAGGCTTTAAAAACAGCGTGCATGCTTGAGGAAGGGGAGGTGAGACTTCAGGACCCCCCAGGCAATCCAACAACCATAATTCGAACAACAATCACGGCGTGCAAAGACCGATCCTTGACCTACAACAAGCGAACAATGGCTGGCAGCGAGATGTTTTTCCGTACTTTGTCTCGGAGAACATTACACATAAACTCCCACGCTGGGTAGTATTCCAGCGTGTGTTGCGCCATGTCTACGGGCTCCATGTACTTCAAGAAAGCCCTTAAACAATTTTATACAGCGGAAGAGAGACCCGAATGAACATAGATTATCTGTTGGATATATCACCGTAGCTAGTGCGAATTCCGTATTGACGACAAGCTACGAGGAGTCAACTCGGAAGGCTCCATTGAACGGTTGAGCGCCTACACACGCAAGCACTTAAAAACGGAGCAGAAGTATCGTTCCACCTCAGAGCCGCCTAAGAAAGTCTCCGTGGTGATAATCTGGTGCTGGGGCATCCGGTTCGACGGACAAAAACCAGAGGAGTTCTTGGAGCGGTTACAAGGCCTTCGAATCAGCTATAAGGCCCAGCTAGAAGACTTACTGGAATGCATGACTGAAGTCATACGGTGTCTTAAATGATTTCGGAATCGGCGACGTCGATGAGTCAGCTGGGAGGACGTTTTACGAGCCATCAAGACGTAGTTTATACCAACCTTCCAAACCGAGGATCTGGAATCAGAAATAGGCGCCTGGAGGATTCAGTAAAAATCTTTGCTAAAGCTCTAGAAACGCTGATGCGGTGGCGGGGAAAATTACGGATGCCACGCAGTTGAACCACCACTTTCCGAATTTGGATGTCAAAAACCAACGGTGCATCCGCCGCACGTCGGTTTGATCTATCGACGAGCTCCTCGTGCTTACGGACAAACATGAGAGTTGGACTCACACAAGGAAAGGACAACAACGAAAAGATGATTGCCTACGCTAGCTGACAGCTGAAGCTACAATTGTACGCCTACAACGTGAAATATCGGGAAAGGAGATTAATTCTGTAGCGGATATCCTTTTTTAGCAATCATAATGCAACTACAGCAAGCCGTCCAGGCAAACCTGTCCCAATTCCTAAACTACCGTACCCTAGGAGATCGTGCGCAACTCCGTATTCGAGACACACTAGATGCCCGTACCGAATAGAAATGGAAGGAGTACCTCCCTGCAAAGCACCAACAAAGACCATCCGTCGTTTAGCCTAACCATGTTATTGGCCGCAGATGGCGCGGCAATTAGTAAAGTACGTCCGCGCGTGTGACAATTTCTAGAGCTATAAAGTATAGCAGCAGAAGCACGCCGAGACTCTGCACACAATAACCACCATAGGTACGTCATGTCTGAAGTAGTGGAACGTCATATCTGAAGACTTAGCTGGCCCTCTACCTAGTTCTTACAGGAGATTGGTATGGCTATTAGTAACATAGGATAAGTTCATCAAGTAAAAAGAGGTCTAGCTTTCTACGGCAAGCGACCACTTTTACGGAATCCGGCGTTATCTTGGAGAATGTAATACACAGGCATAAGACACCCCTTATCACCATCGCTAACAATGTGGGGTTGCTAGGTCCTTTGTTCGAATCCTATAGACCTACGGCATCTGCCACCGCCGGATACCACTGTACACTTCCTAATATAATTTGGTAAAGCAGACGAACAGGATAATCAACACAATGAGGGTCCAGGCTCTGAAGCACGATGATCAACTGTGGGATGCCACAGTGTGCTATTCTTAGCGCCTCCGGAGATACGCGCGCCTACCTGTCCACGGAACAAAAACTCCGCGAGACGGAAGATAACCGTCCGGACGGCACGAACCCTGGCCATGGATTGTCGGTAACAAACCTACGAAACGGACTGCCAAGAAAAGTATTATAAACTCCACCGTCGCGCGTAATATTCGGAAGTAGACGACACAATGATATACCGAGGACGCCCCTCGTCGTCGACAACTTTCTTAGGATGTTACATCGTTCTCTGTGGACTAGGGCCAACGACGCAACTTCTCAAAAGCGACACGTACGACAAGTCTCGTCCGGAAGAACCGTGTATGAAAAAAGCAGCAATGCCACCGAAACAACGAGACAATCGCATCATCGCAAGCGTGGCCAATCAAGCCGTGACATTGAGATTCGCCGATGCCTGAAGACTACCGGAGGGCACCCCACAGGTGAAGCTACCCAGCACCCTAGGCGCACCAGGTAGGGCGCCAACACTGTGGTTGTGCCTGCCATCGCGCCGTTTCATGGACCTCATCTCGCCGATATCCTGCCTCACCCCTGCCAATTACGGAGCCAGCAGCGGAGTCCGGACCACCCCGACCACACAACATGTGACGCTCCTTAAACTATCCCAAGAGAGTCCCTCTACCCAACTCGCGCCTCACAGAAGTTGGATACTGGTGGTGTTGCCACAGTAGATGAACCATTGCGTTTCTGAACCTCGTGAGTGTGGAAAGGGGATACCCCGCAAGGATCAGGTAACCGGGTTCCTACTTTATTCACCGTGTTGTCTTACCGACTGGGCTACTTTACCGACAGTGCTGCTCCTGCCGATCCACACTTACCCAACCTGACAAGCCATCCCCTGCTAATCTAACCACTTTCCATATGACGACCACCACTCACTGCCGATCCACCCGTTTCCAATATGGTCGATCACCTCTAACAATCCACCCGTTTCCAATATGGCTGAGCGGCCATTGCTGATCTTCTTGTTCCTGTTTATTCTCACGCAAGCTATCTCACACAGTTGTTTCAGGAGTTGGCACCGGGTGATGGTCGACGGTATCGTGAACCTTTATCCTGAGTTATGCTCGTCAGTCAGTATGTTGGTCAGTGCGTTAGTCGATCAAGCGGGTAGTAAGTACCGTTGTGCGTACCGTGGGAGTAAATTTACGTGGCACGCATGCACTATTGTTCTCCATCTTGGTCTACGTAACGGCCTGCTATCTTAAATTATTCGTAATTAGGAGTTTGCACAACTCATCGGCGGGAAGCGTGGACTTGTGTACATAATACGGGAAAAATTTTAGAAACAAACAAATGATTAATTCAACTATCGAACCAGTCAATATGACTAATCAGTAATTTTTTTTTTTTAAATTGTAGCGCTTAATAACGATACATTTTCTGAGATTTTCCATGAATTTCATGCAATGGTTATCATTATATTGATTGATTCATATTTCCACTTGCCTTTTTTTTAAAGATATATGTGGTATTTCAAATATGTCCCGAAAATGGTCGGTAATTCTACTGTCAATAACCTTCCAGATGTTGTATATGCAACATAAAATGCACCACATTATGTATTTACTCGCGGCGTGCTCACTTTGTCGTACAACCATGTTTATTATTTGTAAATCAAAGTCGTCTTCGGCCATAGAATTGTTGAACCCTTTACCTCTTCACTGCTTCATACTGCTCAGCAGAATTTGTAGTGGGGGTGAAAGGCCTCCATAGTGTTCCTAACCCGTACTCTCCACCTACTCATGACGATATTTTGCCCCGGGAACCTCCAATTCCTCATAAATTTTTTCCTCCATCCTCTCTAATGTGGGTATATGAAACTATGCGAGTGTATATATACTGTTGCAACTGGGGGTACGGGCGGAGGAACCACCACGTTTCATATTTGATAACCACTATTTAATAATACTATAATTATACAGAAATGGAAGAATCCTAAGAACGTGTCTTCGCCCCTCGAAGTCTTGTCCAACTCTTTTATTATAAACAAGCTTCTTTTGTCTGGTCGTCGGGGAAGCAGCAGGAGCGGGCCCTCCGACCACGGGCGCCCGGCGCAACAATACCTTGTTCTCAAGCCAAAGCGTCCAGCTTAAAATCTGCAAGCATATGCCTTGAATTTTCGTACGTCGCGAGTTTCTACAAAATGTACAGTGGTTTAAAAGCACATGTAATTCTTGGGCAAATGTAGAGCAGGGTTGACGGAATTAATACCGCATTATGATGACTATTTAAAACAGCTACCGTGGGACCTGCCGCAAAAATTTGTGTGGACGAGGAGGAAAAGAGTCGACCAGAATAGAAATTTGAAGTACCTCCGAGCAATTGTACTACATGGGGACAAGGAAGAATACAGCGGGGTAAGATACAGTAGCAAAGATTTGATGAAAGACCGAAATGTGGGAGAACATCTCGTATTCTAGATAAATTTCGAATTTGTTTTTAATAACAGACCATCCACCGGTATGGTTGCCAATATTTCACATCTGGATCAGACTGAATTCCTTCAAAAAGCCTTTGAATTGATCAGCGACTATGTCTCGAGGATGCTTGGAATGCATCGTACCATTAAGGTGAACACGGAATTAAATAGAGAGTACTCAAATAGCAATGTGGAGAAAGAAGTGAAGTCGTTTAGTACGAAAAATCATGCATTGGACATCGGTTATCAAAGAGTGGTATCGAGAGCACATCGTCGTACCAATTTTGAGAAAAATGGAAGAATTACAGGAGCGCAATAGTGGCTGAGCACTAATTCGGATACAAAGAATCTGCATCGATATCAATAATCATCACCCGTTGCGTACAAGATATGCCCTGGAGACACCTACCTTCATCAGCAAGGAAAAGCGGTAATCAATATAAAGTCCGATGATAAAACGTGTTTTGTATTAGCGATCGTAACAGCGTTATACCCCAAATAAAAAAATGCACATAGGATGCAAACTTATTCGCATTATATAAATGTGCTATACATAATGGGCATCAGTTTCCCCACGGAATTGCCAAAAATTATGCATTTTGAGCGAGATAACGATGTATCCGTAAACGTGTACACTCATGATATGAACGAGACGTAAAAACTAAGAATTATTATACCATTTCATCAAAGAGAGTGAATACGCGCACTACATGCTCATTCGGAATCTATCTTCACTTATTTCTTCTGAACTATCACGCAGTTATTATAAAAAAATATCAGGACCTTGAATAAGTTCTCGCTGTTTTACTCATACAACACCCAATGCTCTTGCTTCTGGATTATTCCGAATACTTTCAAACATCTCAAAATTGTTGTATCACCTACTTGTTATGATTTTGCAAATTTAACTAGTGTGTAACATGGCTAACAGGTTTATCGCCATGCTATTCGCGCCTGTTGCTATTTATGTAAAGGTATCATCTGTAAACATTTTTATTTTAAAATTCCCTGCGCAATCTTTAATATTATCATTTACATATAGATTAAACAGCAATGGACTTAATACCGATACCAATAGCTCATCATAATCCGTGTTCAGTAATTTAGACTATACATCATTGTAG
>JBCFXI010002655.1:0-19116 GCA_038496175.1 Ampulex compressa | reverse complement strand
TATATTCATAAAGAAACAGACTGTTAAGAAAAGATGTCGGCAGATGGATAGAATGATTCACACTTTGCTTCAGAATTATGGAAGGTCTCAAAAAATGGCCGACTACAAAGTTCAGCGATTTTTCTAAGAAACTATTGAGCGGTCATTTTGAAGGTTTAGTGTTAAAACAGCGCACATCGTGATCAAATTTTCATTAACAATGACGAATCCTAAGCGCAATTAAGCACTTTTTCAAAGTGTCAGAGCGTAAATATGTATACCGCGGAGCGTGTGAATCGACCAACCCTCAAGATGAAACTGAGCCACTCGCAATATTATTCTTAATCCTTTGACGTACAATGATCGGGGTCGTCGTTCATTTCATGTGTCACTGTAGATTTGTGACGAGTCTAACTCGTCAAGAGCTGTTTACGGCGGGCGAGGTGCAGTATATTGTCAGATTACTCGGTTGCTCTACTCGTGTATCGATCCTGGTTTGTTTACAGTGTTTAACTCGTTTCAGCCTAATGATGTCGTTTGGCATCATCCTGTTTCTACTAATCAAGTACCTCTAAATTGTTTTCCTTCGAAACTTAATTTTCTTACTAAAGAATAACAATTTATGCTGGAGCCCACCTTGTCAACAGTACTAATAACAAATTTGCATTCACAAGTCAATAAATGTGAAAGAAGCACATTGAAAACAATATTCGGTATAGCAGTGATCTCGCACAGCGAATGCCATGCTAGACAATATTTGAGTTTAGTAAAAATTGTAAATAATTGTTCTCCGTTAACATCATATATCAACCTGATTGAATGTTATATAACGATCCAAATTTCAAAATAAAACGTTCTCTTTATTAGCTTGTACATAACTGTTCGGTTGAGCCGAATTAAATAGTATTTTTCGAACGCATCAAATTCCGCTTTATTCGTATGTCAAGGGATTAACGGATATCAGACACTGTGTATTGAATCATCATTGTTTGCTATTCGTCACTTATGATACGCGTACCCTGTCCTTTACCATTTATCAATGCATCAGGCTGAAAAAATCTATTATTAACAGTATAAACACTTCGAAAATATGCATTTTTGGCAATGTGCTGTAATATTGCTAAAATTAAGATATTAAACAGCTTGTGGCAGAAGTGCAAAACGAAACGTATTTAAACATGAACATTATAAGAGGACATACTCGCATGAAATTGAATGCCTTATAAAAAATAGCACGAACAATGTGTCTCTATCTTACATATAAGGACGCCTAACGAGAAACCGTAGTGACACATAGTATTTGAAAGATTAATCCGCCAGCATTTCGCAAAAAGCAAACCCTTTTTGAGGCGAATGACCAAAACAGTCGAAGCCCACAATACCTAAAAAAATAAAAAGAAAACCCTTTTGGGAAGCTGACGATCTCCCTTGCAATCTTCTATCGAGCATTCCTCCTTAACGCGTCATATGTCTCTAATAAAAACGACAATATTATATGCTGAATCAAGGTATTTCTCGCTAACCGAGCTTCGGCTCACGGATGGCCTTCCCCCGACTTCTGAAAAGTTAATTCCCGTCACGCCATTATCTCTTTCCTCTCTTGCAGGTCAGCAAAAGTTGCGCCAGCAACGCGGAATGCGGCCCCGCCTCGGTTGGATGCATTCCAGTGGATACGCAGCAGGTGCGAAATAGCGAATTTTGTCGTGTACCTGGGCGGTTTTTAAGTAACAAAAAAACCAGCACAACCGGGTGAAATAAATTCGGTTATTTCGTTCCAGATCTGTATAAGCTGCTGCGACCTCAGTTACTGCAACATCGACTCGCCCACGAACGCGACCAACGCTGTTTACTCCCGTAAACGGCGTACGAAGTCGAAGTCGAAACGCAAGCGACCCGGTAGAAACGGGGTCGAGGGCGCCGCGCGGTTTTACGGATCCGGCGTGCTCTGGCTCTTCGCCTCATTCTTCTATGCATATCACTGCTGAGGAAGCAACAGCGCGGAAGGATTAGTTAGAAGCACAACGCGGAACAGGCAGCGCGGGGATCACGCAAGACTTACACCGCGAAACGTCCTTAGGTAATCGCGACGAGGCGATATGCGACCCAGGAAAGCCGAGTCGCACCTCGTCGCGAATGGAGATCGAGGGTCTGCGATCCTAATTTCAATAATCCAGGATTCGTCCACTTAATCCCTTTCAATGCAGAGCGATTTTGGGTGGAGAAGCGCCCACTCTCTAGCCGGGAGAAGTCGGTATGGTTTGGAAGTTTGGAGAGCCGCTTGAAAAATGAAAATTGAAAACTCACTCGTTGCTGTTTTCCATACGACGTGAATAGCGCGAACCCATTAATTTGGAATCTATCCTGAACGATGGATTCTACGTTATGGGAACATAGGAAACAATGTGGAGATATGAATGAGTAAAGATAAATGTAGAGCGATGGACGGAAGTAATTTTAGAATCTATCCCGGTTACGTTCTGCCGGAATTAAAAGGGTTTAAGCAAAGATGAGCGGATGAGCAGTTCCCGAGTGATCTCCAACTCGTTTATTCTTATATCTTTATTCTCTCGTCTAATTGCATCTTTCTCGATCGCGACGAATGCCTTCAAAGCTCTTGCATATGATCCTGTGAAATATTCCGAGAGCCTTTCTCTAAATTCTTACATATCTACGTATTATTCGTGCGCCTACGCCTAATACTGTGTGTTCTGAAGGAAAAATTATCCAAGATCGTCGCTTCTTCTTTACGAATAGGTTCGTATCAGACTCGTGAGGTTGGATTTGTAAATCATCAAAGTAGTCCAATCAAGACCCACCCTCACCTGAAAACGGCCATAGGAGGAATTTAAAAATCTCGATGTAAGTCGAACCTTATCGACGATATAACACGAATTGGAAGCTACTGAAAACACATAGCGACTGATACTCGTATTGTTACATGTTAGAGTCATAACGTAGAGTAATTACAAATTGTTTCCCATTTGTTTTTGTTAATCACGTCGAACTACGTGCGATGAATATTAAGAAAACACGATTATTAAGAATAAAGCTGCGCCAAAGCAGCGTTACGTATCGAAGAATCTCTCCGAATATTTTAGGGATACCTGAAAAATCACTCAGTGAATAAGATGGCGGATTTTGCGATATTAACAAAATGTCCTGTGCTGTCTGTAATGTAGTTGATCGGGGATTAAGTCCCTCAGTGATGAAAAAAGGAATTGTTTTCTTCTCGTAGTATCGTAGCTGCTATGCCTTGTTAGAAAGGAATTAAGGTGTAACAGATAAGCTCGGTCCGAAAGGTCGGAGCGCGTAGTCTTTTTCCGATCGAACGTCAGTGCCAAAACCCGTACGTCGCCTTCCGACAAATTATTCCGCTCTTTTCAGGAATTTTACTCTATTGAAATCAATTCAGAGGACCGAATTAAGCGCTTGTTCGCACGTCAAGGTTTAATCGAAAACTGAGACCAGAAGTCCAAGTCTCCATACCAAAGACTCACGTTCAAATTTTACTCGTAAACCTCACGACTTTTTCACGCATCATAAATCTGGGGCTCGATCGCGTATTAAGATTTTATTACAAGTCGAGATCGGAAATCCAAGCTTGCGGATCGAAAGGCTCGCGTTCGAATTTTTTCATAACCTCTCGATTTTTCCATGTGATGATCCCACTATAAATCCAGCGATACGAGACCCAAGGTAACACGCTTCCTGCCAAGAAAATCTTCATGAGACTTTCCACTCACGCCGTGCGAGTCACTTACCTGAAACACTGTTGATTCTTCATTAGAAATAAGCTTGCAAACGGCCCGAATGAGAAATCTGCGAGGTCCTGGGCCGAAGGACATTTTCGGTCGAGACTGAAAATCACAGGGAACGAATAATAGGAAAAAGGTAGTTCGATCATTGAAAGCGACGGACGGGAAAGTGATGAGCCCGTGGAATTTGTTTTCCGCGAGTTCAGTCAGAAGTTCGGTGGTGGAAAAGGATCGATCGTGTGTCTCTGCACAGAGCGTTGTACGACGACTCCTCCGGTACGCCGGCAAATGGGATATAGTAGGAACCTTCCGTATCGGTTCTCTGACAATGGATTGGATCCAGGATCGTGACGATCCTTGGGATCGACCGGATCCAATTCGATATCCACCGTCGGCATCGAACTTGCAATCAGATCATGTACGGCGTATCCGGAGCGGGCAGCGTGACGTGGGATTTGAATTATCGATAAACTGAACTTACGCGTACCTAAAGCTGTTTTACATACCTACGGACTCGCCTATAACAGACTAGTTATTGCTATTACGATTATTAACAATTATATACATGTATATTATGATATAGACACTATACATTGTTTCGGCATGATGTAAGAATACTGTTGGTAATGAAATAAAGAAAACTATACTTGTCAAAAAGGCCTGTTATTTGATGACTTAGTTATTGCTACCTGCATGCTCGATGAAGAACTGGATTTTTATGAGAAAAACTCAAGATCCAAATCGTGATTGTGGTGTTCGCTTTTTTTCATGCAACGTGTATCCACGTTCAATTCTTGCTTTACGAGGTATTCCAGTTGCATAATTGTAATACTGCATCTATTTCGTATATATTCGAACACCCCAATAACACATTCTGTATTAGATGATGTTACCAATCGAAACTGCGTATGCAACGATCAGAATACAACTGAAAACTCTAAAGGGTACATTTTTATTTAAATAATAATATGAAAGGAGCACGAGAATTGAACAATCATCGTATAAACGATTTTATTAATCGAGACCGCGAAATAAACAATTCATAAGCATACAAATATCATCTGTACAGGAGACCCTAGTTATAATCATGCTATCTGCGAGTACCGAAACGACCAAATAATCACTGAAAATCCCCATCTGATATTAAAAATAAAATTATCAAGTAAAGAAATAACAAAAAACATGAGCTTTTCCACGAACAGTTGCCGTATATCCCCCGTTTTAATACTTGGCCTAAATAAGTCACCGTGTGAGCAAAGTAGTACGCATTTCTACGCGATATAGGAACATGCAGAATGGAGAATGATATCGATTCGTTTTCGTCAGAGTAGATGTGCCATTGATATGTAGTAAATTCTTTTAATAACTGACCGGATAGGTATTCACCACTATTACCAGAACTTTGATGAACCTACCGAAGAGCAGTGCCACGTGACGGACATTTCCACGACGAGCCTCGCAGGAGGCGCCACCGAGCCCCGCGCATGCTCGACCTAAAATCTATATTAAAATGGAGGAAAACAGTCAAGTCGTGGAACGGAAGGCTAAGAAGGATGAAATTCACGAAAAGGATGGCAACTCCAAGAGGTAATCGGGCATTAGCTTCTTTCTGGGAGGATTTGCGCTCCCACTTTCAAATGGCGGAATTCATGATACCCTCCCTCTGCTCAATCAAAAACAATCTTAACCGATGGCCGGCAGTTTTGCTGGCGCAGCTCACATCCTCTTGCTGTAATCAATTCCACGATTAATAAACCTTTCGCTTTAATCGCTGATCTTTGGATTTACGTAGGTCGTAATTCAACGATTATGCATTTATTTCTTATAGCAGATTTGATGTATAACTTTGATTATTAACTTCGATAATCTTTATTTGTCTGCTGTATAATTAATGATTATCCACAAAAGACATAGTCACTTGAGGTGACGAGTGAAAGCAAAACTGCGGAATTGAAATTAACATTTTGGCTGAATTTTGTCGGATTGAGTAGATGGTTTGATCATATTGTTATACTGGCCTATAATTTTGTTTTGTTATAAAATATTGTATTAACTTGGTCTAATTTATTGACGTATAAGTCTTTATTTTTTTGAAATATTATTGAATTTCTGAATATGGTGCTTATATGGGTATTATATTTCCGAAATAATATAGTCTTGATTCAGTTCTAAGAACAGGAACTGCAAGGAACAAAAACAGGAGGCCAGATCTGCGAACAAAAATCAAAAGAACACGGACCATAAGAAAGAAAACGAGATGCCAAGCACGTGTAATATCTCGATAAAAGAAATCCAGATGGCAATGGAAGTGTTCAACCTACAACAAAAGCCAGCTAAGACTCAGGAAGAAGCTATGCAAAAGCCTTATCAATTTTGGAGCACCCAGCCAGTACCAAAAATGGGTATATAAAGCTATCACTTACATTTATGTTATATTTTAATCCATAGGTAATACTAGTTTTTTTTTAAATCAATAGATGAAAAAATTGTGGGCAATGAACCAATCGAGCCTGCTAAAACTTCCACAAGGGCAGAACCTTATTCGCTGCCAGCTGATTTCCAATGGGATACCTTAAATCTTGATGATCCACTTGTCTTAGCAGAGTTGTATTCCTTACTTTCTGAGAATTACGTAGAAGATGATGATGCAATGTTTAGATTTGATTATCCTCCAAACTTCTTAAAATGGTAGAAATAATTCATCAACAAATATACTAATATTTACCAAAAAATATAAGGTAGTCAATTGGAATCTATATTCAACAATGCATTTATAGGGCATTACAGCCACCAGGATGGTGTAAAGAATGGCATTGTGGGGTAAGGGTAACAAAGAGTGGACGTCTAGTCGGATTTATTTCTGCCATTCCAGCTACAGTACGCGTGTACAATCAGTAGGTGTCATACTTCTCAAATATCTTTGTTATTAACTAATACAAACAACATTTTAGCACTCAAACGATGGTAGAGATAAACTTTTTGTGTGTACACAAAAAGTTGAGATCTAAAAGAGTTGCACCAGTGTTGATACGGGAAATTACAAGGAGGGTTAACCTTCAAGGAATTTTTCAGGCTGTGTACACCGCCGGTGTTGTATTACCAAAACCAATTGCAACTTGCAGGTATACATCTTTATTAATCTTTTATCATGGTTTTTTTGTGCATTGTTGAACAATGCTTAAGTTACAATTTGTTATTTTCTAGATACTGGCACAGGTCTCTTAATGCAAAGAAACTTATTGAAGTTAAGTTCTCCCACCTCTCTCGTAATATGACTATGCATAGAACTGTAAAGTTCTACAAATTGCCAGAAAATACGAAAGTACCGGGTTTCAGGAAGTTGGTTTACACAGATGTACCGCAAGCTCACAAGATATTGACGGAGGTACCTTCGATCATATAACCTATGATTGTAATATCTAATTACTTAATATTTATGTTATATCATCGTATTTCAGTATTTGGAGAAATTTGACTTGGCGCCAATTTTCTCGGTTGAGGAATTCCAACATTGGTTCCTGCCACAAAATGGAATAGTTAATAGCTTTGTCGTGGAAAATGAGGGGAAAATTACTGACATGGTCAGCTACTATACGTTGCCCAGCTCTATAATGCATCATCAGACACACAAGGCTCTCCTGGCTGCTTACAGCTTTTACAATGTGTCAACCGTGACTCCATGGGTAGAACTCATGACAGATGCCCTGATATCTGCACGTAATGTGAGTATTATTCCTATCCATTTTACATTTTAAAACAATTATTGTACAAATGATTATCTTAAGCAACATTTCTAAAGCAATAGTTTCTCGGATACAAGCTCTGATTCTCACAAATTACGCATGCTCTTATCATACATTGGACCTGTATACTATGTACTTGATAGTTTTATTTCTCATCATATTTCATATCACAACAGCTTCACGTCATTTCTCACATTAATAAAATTATTATTATGATGAATTATGTGAATAACCTAACTAGAAAATTTGGGATCATCAACATCCACTTAATACTTAGTATGCAAAGACTATCGAATTCCTGTAGTCGATGCTGAAAGAAGCGAACAAATAAACCATAATGTTTATTCACGAAATCATCTATTTATGTTGCCCAATTTACACGCAGCTCGGCTTCGACGTGTTCAACGCTTTGGATCTTATGGATAACAAGGAATTTTTGGAGCCGCTCAAATTCGGTGTCGGCGATGGACATCTTCAATATTATTTGTATAACTGGCGTTGTCCTAGTATGACACCTGGCAAGATCGGTTTGGCGCTGCAATAGGTCCCTAGGCAAGGTATCGCTGTCTAGGTGAAATTATTCGCGCATGCATGCTTGTAAGAAAATAAATAACGTGAGACATCAGAATAACGTAGAAAAACAAAGCCAAACGACAATGAAACGACGGCGGGCGCAACACTCGATTATTCGTATCGTCGTGGCTGATTACGGTCGAAAGGGAATCTGCGTTTCGTTGCCAAATCATTCTGGCCGTATTTGCACCCTCCGACCTTTTCAACAGTCCACCTGTGCTCGTATCCGGCACGTATCGTAACGTTAGGTCAAGGCCGAGATTGAAATTGTTTCGAATATTATACATATGCAGCGCGCGTGTATATACGTACGTGCGTGACTTAAGCAATATAGATAAGTATCTGACATTAGTAATTTGCGGAAATCATGCGAAGAAACGACCTCTCGAAGGGTGCATTGTCGGCAGACAACAATGATTTTCAGTAAAGTTCGCTCCTTGGGCGCCACATTACCCTTCCCTTCTCCCAGGAAACTGTGTTTCCTTTACATTTTCTTGGCTATATAGATTACAACCAGTGATCACAGTAAGAGTGAAAAAGGAAATAAAATAAAGCGAGAATTCGTCGATAGTACGTGTTTAATCCTCCGACCTTCCCCCATTGTGCATTCGTAATAAAATTGAATGTATCGGCGTATCGTTTGTAGAATTTCATTTATAACTCGATTTTTACCAACTCACGGAGGTCCTCGATCGATTGGAGTTAAATGGCGATTACCTTCTACGTGGTATCTTCCGATACGAGTGGCCGGTTACGTAACACAACGGTCCGCTTCCGGCACCGATTAGATAACGTCATGATCAAAAAGACGTAAGGAGGAAACCAGTTCCGAAGGATTGTCATTTAGAGAGATAACGACAGCTGGTCTATAGCGTCAAACGCTATTCGTTTAACGTACATGATTTTCTCAGCCTCATTTCATTCTACAATTATTGAAAGATGTTCGACAAACTGAAATTCCGATAATTATTTGTTTAAGCCAATGTGATGAATAAAAATATTAGAAAGTTTCAAATATTATATATATCCTACACGAAAGTACACAAGATCTGTCACAACCTATCGAATATATTCATTCTTCGTACCGGAACATTGGATAACCACTAATATATATGTTATTTACATCTTATTAATCGTTTCCAGAGGCTAGTGGCGAATTAATTTAATATTTATTATAATAATATTTGTATTATTATTATTATTTTTCTGTTTACAAAGTATCACTAATTAATGTTATATTCTCATTTGTATGACTACGGGGTGTATTCCTTGAAATATAGTAACACCTATATAGAGTAATGTATTTGTTTCTTAAGACATTGGATGGAATGCCTGAATTAATAATCGACGTACGAGTACAGAGCGAGCAGAAATGTACTTCTTACCTTTCACTATTAAGATAAGGTATTTTATCACGTTTTTTGGTCGTTTGTTTATACACCGAGAGTTTCCTCCTGTCGTTGCTCGAGAAGCTATCCACTTAACAGGATAACCGACATTTACACGAAGTTAGCAGAAAGAGTCAAAAGTTGGAACAAGTCTCCGTCACAATGCTCCATAAGACCTCCTTCGTATAAGGTAGTTACTAAATCCTAATGACATTCATATTCCGGTCATTCCAGCTTTACATAATTGAGAAATTGGTTTAACTCGCATCGGTACACACGCGTTATATGCAGTTACGTAAATATACAATGAGCACATTGCACGAATCAAATGTTTGCAACGGATATATTCGTACGCAGTTAAGACTGTCGCATTCGCCGATGCGAGTATCGGCGTTCCTCCTTTACAACTGCCGCCCCAGATAAACATTACAAGTGTACGCACAGACGCAAGGTCTCCTCAAGATAAAAGAGACAAAACGGCGTCCCTGCAGCGATTAAGCAGCTGACATTTACAAACGGCTTAGATAGGGAGCCACAACCCGGTGTCCTTTTCGTAGTTTTCTATACTCGACGATGATCGATCCTTCGCGGCGGATATTCGTTAATATTCACGTTGGAGCCTGCCACCACAAGCTATCATCGATTCATCGATTCTCGTCATTGACACGACAGGGCTGTTTTATCAACCCTTTGCACTTCTGATATTGCGTGTAAGTTATCGTTCTACTTTTTCACTATCAAAGATAGAAATGTACATTCAGCATTAAATAATTAATTAACGTTCTATTTTCCACTATCCTCATACATTCAACATTAAATAATCAAATGTATACTCACGACGAAATTTTTGATCAATACTTTTTTTTATACCTTCCACATTTTTAATTGTTTCAATACCTTTAATGTGCTCTAGTTAGTACATTTATCTATTCCAGATTTCGAAATAGATCTTTTCCGAAATGAATTTAATACTTTAGTTCAAAAGTACAGGACGTACGATTAGTGATCTAACGATAATTAGGACATTGCAGTTGCAAAATTCTTTTATTAGAGTGCAGTTTGTTTAGTACAGATTATATCTTAAACCGCTTTTCCAATTGATGCTAACATAAAGGATAATAAGAGTTTCTGGTGCCATATCGTTTTACAAAGTCACGTACCTTTAACTTAGGTTTAATTCTGCGATGACCAATCTCTTCCATATACCCTGATATATATACCATACGTACAACAACTTAAATTAGGTTGCTGTGCGCCTACTTATTATCCGAAATGATCTGCAGTGATCGATGTTAAAGCGCACAACTGGGCAAAATTAATTATCTTTGTCATTATCGTTGAATTATCAAACATATAAAACAAATCTTTATATCTCTTTTGTACTAAGTTTCATGGCGTACGATTGTAAACCGGGAGTAATGTATGTCGCCATTAACACTAAACCTACCGGACAGGTAAAAATGACCGCTGTTATTTCTTTGAAAAATTGTAGAACTTTGAGACGGGATATTTTCCAATATTTTCCAATTCATGTATGATATCGTTGTAGCGTATGCATCGATGTATTAATCTATCGCAAATTTTCCATCGTCCAATTTTTCCTTAAGGATATATTTAGTACACTTAAATATAACTAGATACTGGCTGATAAATTTAGTGTTAAGATCGCGGGACAGGGACTCTACTATAATGCAAATAAACATTCGCGAAATATTTGTACAACGGCCCAAATATTTCCGCAATTTTTCAAGCTGAAGAATTCTCTCTGCCTAATGTCACAATACAACAGTACAGATTGCAAAAACACTTGTTTTACTGCATGCGCATATCGTAAAAAATATATATCGTTTCAGTCGTAACATGCTAAATTGTCAAACACATGTTCCGCATTATTCTTTAACTCTTTAACTGCTAACTGCTCTAAGTTTAAACGCTTCGCGTGAGCGGCGTGCGGCCCGCAATAGCGATTGCTGAGGACTGAATACTTTTTCGTGCAATATGAATCTTATCAGTGGCGTATTAACACATTATAATATAGGACACAATCCTATTACTATTACTCTGCCCACTCCACTACGGATGCAAATGTATTTTATTTTCAATATACATTGTTTATTCGCCAATGGTAAAATTCTAAAATGCGATCATTTCATAATTATAATGTATGTATTTGGATATTGAAAATTAAAAAATTGAAAAAGTAAGTAATAAGTAACACAAATATTTTATATATAAACAAAAACTTTCTTTTAAGAAAGACGAATAATAAGAAAAGTGATAATTCAATTGCGTATGGTAAGTCTCAAAACAAGTGTATGACCAAATAAACAAGATTTTATTTTTCTCGTTGCTAAGCAACGAGGTATATGGTTTCTGCCAATGTTGGACATATACGATAGAAGTAATTGCCCAATATACACATGAGACAGCAGTAAACAACCAAAGCCTTCGTCGAGTCTAGACCGATGGTTTTTACTGGACGCATATATGCGCCCATAACAGCCAAAGGGTTAATATACTTCCTGAGTATTTAAACAGTAGATATACAACGCGAGAGGCGGATTCTACAATCAATTGGGTCAAGTGCTAATAAGTTCATATATTTGCATATTCTACACGCTTATCATCGTTCATCCAAGCCGATGATTAAGTAACAGTACGCAGAATATAGCCTTGCCTAATCGTCCCTGTCCGACCTGAATTTAGTATTTCGTATTTGCGTAGAGCATCCTTGCCCTTATTGCGTCCGCAATCGTGCCACTGCTTACAATTGGAAAGCTCGTGCAAATTTTCAGATAAGGGCGACGAGGAAAGACGAGATGAAAAATACGGGCCACTGGGGGCCGCGCACGAGGCTAGCGCTAGGCCACCAAACCTCCAATGGTCCTCGGCCTTATCACATAGAAGAGCCTTCGACCGCCTGCGATCCTTGACCACCCACTTGCATCGATTTCACTTCATGTCTCATTGGAGCGCCAACGGGAGCCCCCATTAGCACCGGGGTTGGTCGTGAGCTTGTCATGCCCTTTGCAATGAAAAAAAAAGGCCGAAACCGTTAAATCGTCAAACAATACACGAAGCTATAACAGATAACGCTGCGAAGCGCTGACGAGCACGTAGGTGGGGTTTACGAGACCACACGATGCGGAATAAATAGTGGTCTGAAATCGAGCGGAATTCAGTCGCACTCCTGGTGTACCATCGTCGTTGACGTTTTCCCCGCGAGAGTCCTGCAGCAAATCATTGTCGAGAGAGCTGGCTACGTTCGATAAGGACTGATAAGTGGTCGGTTTTCTTGCACGGTGATTCCAGGCCGTGTGATCATCGGTACACGGTTGGTCCGAAGGACTCGTCAAGGAGAATCTTATAGAGCCGTTGTATGTTCCTGTCGAAACGAGAGCATTAGGATATGATGCTGAGAGTGCAGTCCTTACTGGTCTTTGCCTTCGCAGCCATGGCCAGCGCCAAGTTTTTGGGGTACTTAGAACCCACGTATCTTATGCGATCTCTCTCTCTCTCTCTCTCTCTCTCTCTCTCTCTCTCTCTCTCTCTGTCTTTCTCGAGGGTGTAGGTCGTATCTGCAAAGAAAAGTCCTCGTTTGTAAGATTGATCATGAAATACTCCATGCAGGTTATACGTGTACTTACTCGGGTGTTTAATGGGACTTGAATTCGAGTAAAGAATTGGGAAGAAAAGGGAATAAAACATGGGTAAAAATGGACTCGATTAGCTTGCAAAAGTAGGGAAATCGATGGGGGAGTGTTCGACGAAGAGTCACACCTCGTGCAGCTTTGTCGATCAATAAACGGGAACTTCACTTGCCAGTAGAACCGCCGCGGATGTTCGCGAGTTATTCTGAAATTTCCTTAAATACCCATAAAGCGTTCAAGTTCAGATCTAAAAATATCTTATCTAATATGTGTCATTGTCCGCTCTCGGACACTGGCGCACTAACACCTCGTGATTCTTGTCAGCTTCGATCCAGCAACCCTTGGCGATGGAAAAAGCAGAGAATTTAATGCTTACTGGAACATACCGACCTTTATGTGCCATAAATACGGCCTAAACTTTACGGAGGTGTCCTCGGAGTTTGGGATCCGCCAAAATACCGGAGACACTTTCCGTGGCAACGAAATTGCCATTTTGTACGATCCAGGAATGTTCCCGGCGCTTTTGAAGGACGAAAATGGTAATGCAGTATCAATGGTGACGTATCGGACAATTTAATCACGATTTCGTGCCTTCGAACTGACCAGGTAAATTCATAAAGAGAAACGGCGGTGTTCCGCAAAGGGGAAATCTTGAAGAGCACCTCAAGCTGTTCGAGAAACATTTGATCGAGCAAGTTCCTGACGAGAAGTTCGACGGCGTTGGAGTGATAGACTTCGAGAGCTGGAGGCCTATTTATCGACAGAATTGGGCGTCCTTGACCCCCTACAAAGACTTGTCGGTATCGCTCGTGCGAAAGGAACATCCCTCTTGGAGCAATCGGCAGGTCGAGCAGGAGGCAAAAGAAGAATTCGAGAAATCTGGCAAGCTCTTCATGGAGAAGACATTAAAACTCGCGCAAAAGTTGAGACCTTTGGCAGCGTGGGGTTATTACGCCTATCCTTACTGCTATAACTTGACTCCCAAACAGCCAACCACGCAATGCAATCGTGAAACGATCAAGGAAAACGATAAGTACGCAATTCTATGATTTTCTACCACTCTTTTTTTCTATTACTGATTTTTTATCACGGATTTTAAATAAGCACGTTGGATGAATTAAAAAAAGAGTCTTACCGCTGTTTACACGAATGCTTATCATTAAAATCGATATATGGATATCGATACGTTGAGTCATTGATTTTCAATGTTTACGACGAATTTCTGCAATATGATTTCGCGCGAAGAGCAAGGGATACCAAGAGAAAGCGACTAATCTTGAATATCTTGGAAGAAAGAGCCGATACAAAAGATAAGAATATTGTTCGATCCGCTTAAGATCACTTTCAAATCTGGAGCGATAACGCGCAAACGCTCTGTATCGAAGAAAACGAAGGATTATCCCTTGCACGCGTCCACGTGATTTACGATAGTTCATCCCACGAAGGTAATGCGATTATGATTCCCGTATCAAGATCGTAATGCGTGGCTCAAGTGGGTCAGTGTCAAAGAAATCTCTATGACGAAAATCAGGCTCCTGGATCGTGTTTATCTTATCTAATTGCTCTTGAACGTGCGTAATACGCGTTAACCCTTTGCGCTCGAGGGGCGATTCTTGGTCGCCACGACGCTTCACGCGACAACTCCAGTGGCGAGTCAGAAGCGTCTTCGTTCACGTTAGATTTTCTTCAACTTCCAAGCGATAAGTACAGTAGTATACCTGTACTTCAGAAAAAGGAACGAGTAACAGAGCGGAAGAATGAACGGTCTCGAAGATCAAACCACCATTTCGAGTTGCTACTCTACTCGAGCGAAAGAGAGTTAAAAGTTAATCAAAAGTTAAAGTTAATTCGAGTGTAAAGGGTTAAAGGATATCGTAAACGAGGATGATCGTTACTTCGGCCGTTTCAGAATGACGCCTTGGCTCTTCATGAACGAGGACATGCTCTTCCCCTCCGTCTACATGGGAAAGAAGCTGTCGCAGCAGCAGAGAGTCGGGCTGGTCGAGGGCAGGGTCAGGGAGGCCAGGAGGATATCGACACATATGAAGGGCACGCACAAGATCCTTCCTTATTTCTGGTACAGGCTTAACGATGAGAAGGACTATTATCTAAACGGGGTAAGTCCTTTCACTTTCAGACCGTTTAAGAAGACCAGGAGATGCGTCACCTGATAAGCCGCGGGGAGAAAGCCTTGGAAATGGATTTATCGTTCCAGAACGAGCTCGAGGCTATTCTTCGGGAAATGTCGACTCTGGGCGCCAATGGTGTTATTTTGTGGGGCAGCTCGGACGATTTCAAGACGAGAGAAAAGTGCGAGAATTTTTGGGGATACTTGATGCAAATCTTTGGCCCGGCGGTAAAGAGTGTCGTCGAGCGTGCGAGGAACGGATACGACAATCAGATATTGTATAACGAGGAGATGGGGAATGATGTTAATGCACTTCGATAATGTGTTTCGAGTAAAAGGGGAGACTTTAAAAAAAAAAAAGGAAATGATGAGGGTGAAATACAGGATTTGAAATAAACGTTGAAGAAAAACGTGATCGTCCTAGAATGTGAACTCTAGAAATTATTCCTACTCGGTACGCGCTCATCGTCTGACCAGCGCGCTCTTCAAAATTGAAAGACTGCCAAATTACTGTGGGCATATATGAGAAAAACCAAAGATATTTTCACTCGAGGCTTTACCTTGAGTGCCATGCAACGAGGAGATATTTAATAAACTGAATTTGCAATTGAATCCTGTGTTGTGAATCGATCAATAATTTGCTATGATTTAGTATAGTTCGTTAGAATGAATATAATTAACAATTCTTTCGAGGTTTTTTGTTAACACTCTTTACGAATAAACCCCGACGTTAATAACAAAACCTAAAATGAATATAAGCAAATCTATTTTCTAGAGTACAAACGCCACAATTCGAAATATGAGTTATCACATTATCACGAATAACCAGTAAAACTAAATGCTAGAATCTAAAACAGACAATATTCTGTATCAAGCAAATAACTGTCTGCACGAAAAATATAAACTATTTTATTACTTGCAGAGAACACGTAGATAAAACATAATTAAATATATACGTAAAATACTCGTGATTGACGAACAATCATGATAGAACATATAAAACAATGGTTAAAATAAAGATAATAAAGTATTTTATGTTTTGTAAACATTTGGTGAAAGTTAAAATACAAAATAATTCGTCGCCGGTGAATGATTAGCAAAACTGATATATCCAGATTATTCAGTATCTCACAATCATCGTCGAATTCAAACTCGCGAAATATATGGAAGACAAACCATTATATCGGACCACTTAAGAAATTATCTCCGTAAGTCGAAAAGGTATTTTTTTGATACGGTGAAATAAACTAAAATGTTATCTAATTAGTTAAAAAAAAAACATTGTCATAATAACTTCAATGGTCTAATCTAGTAAACCGATGACCCAAACTCGACTGTCTATTTTCCGCTATTTTATATAAAAATTTTTATTTAAAAATATACTTATATTATACACAAACTCTAAAGTTCTATGGACGTAATTTACATTTTAAAGGAATATTTAAATGCACAAGAAAAAAAATAACTAAATACTAAATGTGTATGCATTTGAAAAACTTAGCAATCACTGTCAATGCAGTATGCCAATTGTTTTAAATCATTACATTTAATTTCATATTTTATTCCTCTCATTTTCCATATCTTCCAGACTGTGACGTTCGTATACTTGAGCAAAAAAAAACATTCCATAAAGTAAAGCGGTCGAACTTAAGTACCATTACGTGATCCAATTGCAGAAATTCATTTACTTTTAAAAAATACGCGTAATAAACGGAAACTACCTTAAAAATCAGATAAATCTTGCGATAACATTAAACATATGATCTCTCTTAATCAATTGCACCCATAATAATTAAAAACTTACTTACCAGACGCAAATTGCAGCTTACAGAAACAAGCAAAAAAATGACCAACCAACACAAAAACCACGTACTCATCATACTGCGATCGTAACACATTTTCCAGGGATTGACTTCGATGTCGTTGTTAAGAAGCTCGTAAACTACAACCTTCTGCCAATAAATCCAGCCTAAACCAATTTCTATTCGAGTAACCATGGTACAATTCAGGAACCAGTCCAACTCAGAGAACCTTCTCACGTCGGCCAACGAAACACCAAGAACATCGTAAGATTTTTCAGACGAGGGCACCAAAATAAGACGGCGACACAGAGTAACCCGCTCCCAACCACCGAGATACCGAAACCATGGAATTCGATCAACCACACGATCTTCACTGTTACCCAATGTTCTCACCTTCGCGGCCTGCGAGGGCAGCCCTTCGGTATCGTTAGCATCATCCTTGGCCCTTGACGTTCACGAATCCTCCCCGTCATCGCCTCATCCTCGCCCCGCCCAGGCTGCCAATCGGAGTTTACGACGAACGCACTTTAACATCGGCATACGACAAGTTTTACTGGTTCGAGGTGTAAGGCCTGGGGCGATTTTGTTTTTACAGTACGCGCGACGTCGTTGCAGAGGTAGTCAAAGATCTCTCTTGCTCACGGCTGATTCGTCCCCTCCCCTCGCCGCGTCCTTTCTCACTTCTTCTCGCTCCCTCTCCCTCTCTCCCCCTCGCTCCCCGTTTTCCCGAGAATACCAACGGGAGAGCGAGAAAGAGCGAGAACGGAACGGGAACGGCGCGGAACCGAACGTACCGAGTAGAAGGAGGAGCTGAAGGAGACCACGGCGGCGGAGGAGGAGGAGGAGGAGGAGGAGGAGGAGGAGGAGGAGGAGGAGGTGGAGGAGGAGGAGGAGGAGCAGGAGGAGGAGAACGGAACACGAGAGATCGGCAGCACAGTTTCGTGTTCAGCTCAGCTCGGTTCGGCTCAGGCTCATATCGGTACTTTGGCGCTACGTTCCTCAAATTTGTCCGAGCACGTCCTGGGCAACGCGAGGAGAGCCGTGGACGGACCGAAGGGGAAGCCAGAGGAGCGTAGCTCTCGTACGAGTTAACGTGTCGGGTATCGCGGCCTTTACCTCGGGCCGCGGCAGAGTGGTGCGTAGTTCGCAACGTTGGTGACGTACACGGAGGTGAGTGACAGTTTCTTGAGAAAAGCCAAGGCTGCGCACCGCACGGCAACCCGGGATTCTTGGCAGAGTTGCCAGACCACGGTGTGCTCAGACAAAATTCGATTAGAGGATGCAATTAATCGGATACGAGATGCATAGTGGCCTCGCGGCCGGCCCGAATCAACCATGAGTCTTGCGTGCATATGGGGATAAGATGAGAATAGAGTGGAATACGTATCTCGTGTGTCAGGACGCCGATTCGTGGAACCTTCGTTTTTCCGATTTAAACTCGAATCGCTGCTGGGAAAAGCGGCGCTCGTACGGCATCTTGGTCTCTTACCGATACCTAAGGTGAATGCGTACCGGAACGATAATGCTCACGTTGGCTCGGTTAGGAGGAAGGATAGCGTTTGCTCGAAGCTGTTGCGCGCCTCGGATTACTTCCACAGATCGGAATTTGCAGAATGGCAAGGAAGACGGCTATCTCTTTTCGGAAATAAAAAGGACACGGCGTCAACGCGGCCCGATTTACGATGATCATAGACTCTCGGAAAGTGCTGAGACCATGGCCAAGGGGATAGGGATCCAAACATAAGTAGTTCAGAAGCACCCTATCCAAAACGTTTCGGCCACTAATCCTAATACTAGACCCTATTCTCGAGTTAATGATAGCTCTTCTTAGAGCCAACAGTTAACTTTCGGACTAAACTGTTGTGCGGTAGCGAACCCGCAATCGGGCCATTTCTAATGAAGACCCACCGCGATTGGCCGAACTTGCCACCGTTTGGTTAATTGGTTAATTAGGTGAATGTCGCGTACCATCAGAGTGCAACGTTTATTTCCTTCGTCTTATAGTAGACTATTGATAGATTATATATATACATATACATACATACGTTTATATACACGCATAAACATATATATGTATTATATATATACATTATATATA
>JBCFXI010002654.1:0-19125 GCA_038496175.1 Ampulex compressa | reverse complement strand
CACCAGAGCTACGGTATACATATCACATAGAAAAACCAGAGGTGATGGGCGGGATTCGAACCCGGGTCTGCCGCGTGGCAGTCTGAGCCTCTATCCACTACACCACCGTAGCTCTCCAATGGGCGCTGACGAACCCCTTTCGACGAGTGCTTACCCCCGGCCGTGGAACGATTTAACTCGCGCGAGTACGATGTTTTAAGCCTGATTTACGATCGCTGATGAGGCGAAAACCGCCGATCCGAAAGAAACGGCGAGGCCAGATGCGCCGATCCAAGGCTCGGCCGAGCGATACGCGTGTCGCATCCTCGCAGCCTTGCTGCGTGCCTCTACGTGCGAATGCAGATGCCGGAGGTGGATCGAAGGTTGCGCGTAACGACGTCGTTAACGGCGGCGAGCCACGAAGACGGGGGCCGTTTCTTAACAGGCCCCTCGCCACGACTGGAAGGCGGCGAGCACGAAGATGGCATCATATCCGCGACCGGAAAATACGAAGCCGCACGTCGCGCGTCTTTCCGCTCGAGACGATCCGCGCTGTTTACTGACCTGTGCTATCGCCTTGTTCTTCCGTATAGTCCAATCATGATATAGATTTCACACTGGCAATTTTAGGCCTTTACGCTTTAAAGTAATCCTTCTGGAAATTGGATTCAACTTTGTGTAGATCGAATCTACTCTTTTGGAAATGAAGTTCATTGGTCTTCTCAGATATTTAATATTGTGCGTGATATGTTTTGGTTAATTCTTTAAGCAAGGATAGTTTGATTGAATGTGATTAGGCGCTCTGTTAGGAATGTCGCTTCTGGAGAGTGTAATATTTAATATGCGTATATGTAGGTGAATTTTTTTTATGAGAAATAGGTATCTATTTAGTTTACGTTATTTTGTATTGTTCTGTGCTCGAGTATTCTTGCATGTGTTGTTGTAAAAGGTAAAACTTGAGTTGTTAAAGGGGTAGACTTATTTTATAAACTAAGCGTCTTGCTTTATAAATCAATTTTATAAATTAAGTCATTATTTTTATAAATCAAGCGAGAATTTTCGACGCTATACAGCTGCGTTATTGCGAGGAATAAGGAGATGGAGATTTTATTCAGAGTTCTTATTTACTTCCTGGATGTTCAGTAGAAGTTTTGAGACATACGTTCGCACGCTGTTAATTAGCCGCTGCAGGAAGCTCGATTTATGCTCGATGTACGAGAGTAAAGATCGAGAAAGTCCGCCAATCTCTCGAGGGGAGTAACTACTTCCTCCTGACTTAAAGGCGAATAGTAGGTCGAAATGGCGAAGACATCCAGATCGAGAAGTTCGCGCGACACACGCTACCCGTTGAATTACTAACGACGTATTTGCCGAAAGCTGAGCCAAGCATCCGGGAAATCGCGCCCCGTTGTCGGTGCAATATTTAGGCAAGGTTGCTAACCAAACTGCAAATTCTCGTTGACGCGTAATCGGTTAGGCGGTAATGCACGTCGGCTATGGACGAAACGTGGTCGTTAGAATGGAATTTACTAATCGCGATTGGAACCGCGGTGACATAGCTAATAGAAACTGTTTAGGTTCTGACAAATTCGGGCTTAAGTGCTCTCCGTTATTTCTGCATTCCTACCATAGGTATTCATATTTTGGATTCTTCAGTTTGGAGACCTAATGATCAAGATGAATTTAAGGTAAACGATGTCAGTAGCTATACTAAGAACGAATGTACGTGATATATCAAATTTTGCTTAATGAATATAGATAACAGAGTATAGATAATGCCTAAAGAATAGGAAAGAATATATGTATAGTTTTAATAGTATAAATATGGTATAGTGAGATTTGATCCTAGAAGAGACGATGTCTGTGGTTAATGAGAAAGTCGAAGAGGTAGACATATAGTGACGACAGCGGCATCAGTGAAAGTTTTTGCGCGATCTAAAGCTTCGTTCGTGATTATGGGGAACGCTGATGACCGAAGTGCAAAAGCTCGGGTTAAATATTCAGGTAAACCCAGAGCTGTCGCTGACAAAACCTAACACGACCTTTCGGCTTATCGTTGACGTGTAATCCCTATCGTAGGAGCGGTGCTTAAGACCCATCTCAAATGTTAAACAAGGATATTTCGCGAGGTCGATAACTTAGTCCTGGGCGAATACATAAGCCTTGTGTAGAACCTCATACGTCGCTTCTTCCGCCACTGCGAATTCCCGACTCCTCTGCTTCCAGACGCGTCGATTTATGGATTAAATGCCGACTGAATGCGCCCCTGATTCTGGGAAGCAACGTCGAAAAGTCACCGCGAAAGAGGGGCATGCATTTTTAAATCTTAATTTGAAACCGTAAATGCTCCGCGAAGACTTGCGTGCATATTTAAAACCGGATTTGAAACTCCGTACATAAAATGACGTCTTCCAGGAAACTATTAAAAGTTTTACCCTGGTTTTACTGGAAAATACTTTGGCTTAAAATAATCTTAACTAATCCACTGTATCAGTTAGGTTGCGGGTCAGGATAAATCCCTGCTCATTTCAGAATGCGCGGTATTTAACTTTACAGCCTCGTGCTGTAAAGTAGATACTAAATATAATAAAAAAAGGATAAGCTTTGCAGCCTTATTGCGGAGTACGCATATTATTTCATAGAATATGCTAGTTTATCGAGTCTACGTTGAAACGTTCGCGCACGTATCGTTTAAATGCACGTAACTCTCTGTTAAAAAGCGTCGATCACGGAAGCTTCGAGGTGTTGACGCACGTCGTTGGTAATTCAGAGGCGCATTTATGTGGGAATATTTGCGCGAGAAATCAGCACGTGCACAGAGACACGCGTCTTGACGTATTTATTACAAGGGTACAAGCCCACGGCTTTCACTGTCTACCTGAACAAGCCAACCGCTGAAATATTTATCTAACGTTTAACGTAACAATGCGTTTCGAGCATTAATGGCGTGGAAAGGCCGAATTCTCGATGGGGGGCGAGAATAAAGAAGCATTCGCACGCCGAACGTTAATCCTTTCAGCCCCGTAAACCCGTATATGAATTTCAGAACATCAGTCATTGTATACTATAGACCCATATATGCATCCGATATCAGCATGTACCATGAAAATATACATATATCAATATCATCCGCTTTACCACCGCTCTTCCAACATCTTAGATTCAGTTTTATTTTACGTACGTTATCTACTATTGATTTGGTCAATTTTACTTTTACGGCGAGCTTTTACTTACTCTTAAACTTAAGAGACGCTATTTATTACGAGTATCGAACGATAGAAAAGTATGTAAATGACTTACAAATATTAGGATCGCCATAACCGCACTTCTGCGGATATAATTAAATAGAATAAATTGCTTAATACTGAAGATGGATTTGAGCGATCGCCACAAATGAGGTATTATTAATTAATCGGTTTTATATATATCGAAACAAAGTTGACGATAAATTCCAATATTTCAGTTCTGATGGAAACCCTTTTCAAAATGTATCATAATTATCCTTACAGTAGCCATAAATACGCTCAAATCGAGATTAATGTTGTGCACAAACTCTTCATAAATATACTATACATTTTTTATGACTTTCGGAAATGAACAACTCGTACAAATGTATAAATGGAAATTCTCGAAACATTTCCGGACGAACTAAAGCGTTTTTCCTTTAATAATATCCGTGCTTTATTATTACAATAATAATAATAAACTCGTATAACATCAGAATTTATCATCATCATATCAGTATCGCAATGGTAAAATAATCTTAACATATAACCGACTCACTGTATTCCTTAAACCGACCACCCACGTTAACTTCATAAACCACGAGCAAGAGAAGAGTAAAAAGAACAATACGATCGATGAGAATAAATGAAACGCATCAACAACGGTTTATTACGTCGTACGCCCGATTTACGTTATACACGCGTCGTCGAGATTCTCAGAGCCTTAAGGGTTAATCGGCAAACGCCATCGCGAGATCGGTGCTCCTCCCAATCCATTGTCGCGACTAGACGCGCCAAATGCGAGGAAGGTGAATCCGAGGGTGTAAGGTCGTGCTCGTAGGTGCGCGGATATTCGTCTGACGTTTACGCCTCTCTCAAAGGCGCCGTACGTCGCAGCTGGCTTCAAAGCGACTTCGAAATTAATTATTACTATAACCTCGAGTGTCTCGTCCCACGTACGATTCTATGAGCGTGACGCGCATGGAGTGGCAAAGGGAGAGGAGCCGGGAAAAGAGAGAAACGCAGATTTCAAAGCGGCCGACTCATTAGCTGACAAGCGCAGTCCTCGGCGTTCCGGCGCCCAAAGATCCTCGCGCGCCTCCTCTCCTTTCCACGTTTCCATCGATCAGGAAGCGATCAGCGGCATGTTTCGCTGGCGATACAGGACGATGGAATTCGAGGACGGCTCTTTATATCCGAAGTACTTCGGGGCTTTCCGACGGAAGCATTCCGATTCTATCTTTCGCCGGGAGGGGCATTTGCCTCTGGCAAAGTACCCTTAAAATTCTAGAAACGATCGTTATCCCGATCGTTCAGAAGTGCCAAGCGGGTTTTTCGCTTCCGCCACTTACTGCCGATCGATTTGCGTTGCGCCGGCGTTAAGTTTGCTCGCCCTGCCGTGAACTCTAACTGTTGTACGGGCTAGAAGTTACTGTTCAACGAGTTCCGCACCATCGCCGGCTATTGTACGCTTTATCCGCACCTGACGATTGGCTATTCGCGGCCCAATCTTGCGCGTTACGTTACACCGTGTCTTTCAAAACGTCTCGTGGATTCTGATACTTGGCTTCTGAGAGGTTTTTATGTTTAGAATTATTATGGATTTTTACCTTGATTTTTTATAGTAGAGTTTTTTTTTACCTTGGAAGAATATTTGATGTGCCCGCACCTTGCGCTTTTCGAGGCCACGCTCTGGTTTTGTACTTGGAATCGATCTACATCCGCCCCGGAGGGAAGATTACTCGATCTGCCCCTGAGCTCTTGATGTTACAAAGGCTAGGATTTACTGCTTAACAAGCTCCGCGCCATCAGGGACTATTGTATGCTTTATTCATACCCGAGAGCTTGACTATGCATGATTAACTTTGCATTTAACGCAACGCGTTATGTACAACGGGATATATTTTCTAAGACACCTTTTGGGCCCTCGTCGATTCCTCGAGTATCGACCATACGTTATACTTGCAAATCTTCCTCCCCGAGCCTCCCTCTCTCTCCTTTACGAATAAACGCGCGATCTTTATTACATCCCACATACAGAACTATCCGCCAACTCGCCACTTGGCCCTCCGTTAAGTTTATTCAACCCAAGCCGGAAGATCAATGCTCGAATCTCTTGTCAGGCGCATCGTTCGCCTCTGGGAAGCTTTACGACGTTCGTAAAGAATTCAAACGGGAGCCAGGTGCGGCCTTTTTTAACGGGCCCTCTCGTTCCCCGCGATCGGCCGCTTTAAGCCACTTCGATCTCGACGGTTTAATTCCTTATCGTCGGCTTTGTTATCGCGCACCCCTGGATCCGCGCGAATATCTTGCGGTGCCCGGTCCAAGTTCCATTTTCTGAATATTACAATGTTATTACCGGCGGTGTACATACCGCCGAGTTTCGGTCTACATATGTACGGCCAACCATGTAATTTCCCGGAGATTACACGGTATTTTAGCATACCAACCCGATGACGATACGATACGATGGCTGGCTCGATATCTCCGCTAATGTCTCGACTAATGCATTGGGGCTGATGCCAGCGGCGTTACGGTAGGTCTAACGCTCCGAGGCGCATTTGCGCTGCCGGAAAATCTGAGCTGCGGCCAGACTCGGGAAATCCGCGCGGGCTAAAGCGCATCGAAATTCCGAAATGTACTTCGGTCCCCCTCGCCCGGGGATAAGGGTTATGGAGGAAAGGCGAGGGAGAAATGAAATACCGTCAGCGAGGCCGAATCTCGGGCCGTGCAGAAATCCATGCCCGTCGTCGTTTTGCGCGTACGAAACATCGACTGGAATATATTGCGTATCGCGATAGCTGTGGTGGAAGGTAGGCCTAAGGGTTTTTGTATCGCTTCTCTTATCGTAAATGATGTTTCTTCGGTATTGAAGTAAAAGTTTACCCCTGGACCGAATAAATATCGTTTACTGGCTATGGTGGAGTTGTAATAGATAAATGGTCAGAAAGATCGGTCAGTGGTTTCTTTGAAAGATTCTCCAAATTCGAGAAATGTTTCTCGAGATTTTTCGTCATTCTGTTGCAAGGTGTGGATCGATGTATAGATGTATCGACACGTCTCTTATGTCTTTATTTTCTTTAAGGATATATATGTGATATGCTTAAGTATGTCTCGAAAAGATTTTCGAGATTCAGCGTTAAACGGATAGCATGGCTTTCTTGTCTTTCAATATACACAAGCATTTTTCCCGTGTATATTATATTCGTATCTCTCCAGTGAGCGAAGCAGAGGGCAATACGACTTTGATCCGCTTCCTAGTTCTCCTAGATCACTCGGTCAACCTCTCAGATTAATAGCTTTCGTATCTCGGAGTTGTGCATGTCTTCAGTCGGGTCAAGCCGCGGTTTCAGCCGTCGCCAGGACGGATCTCGGATTCAAAGGCGAAGCTGGCCGGCGAGGAAAGCCGTCATAAAGCCGAGGAAGCTCTCGTGTTTCGCAAAAATCCTAGGCGCAGGACGCAACGTTAATTGCGTCGACTGATTTAACGGCCATATTTAACGCGCGATAAAGTCCGGCATGAAGGATCGGGGAATAAATTTGTCCACCGCCAGATACGCGGAGGCGGCCACTGCGGATCCGCATAAAGTATGTAAATAACACGCTGCGTAAAATCGGCAAAGCGAGGGCCGCGAGGGGCGCAATGCGCGAAAACCATCTCCCCCCGGTGTCGCTCATCGCCGGATCGCCTCTCGATTCGTTCCCGCTCGTCTAGCGTGAATGCCGTCCTTACTCGAAATCCCTGTCCTAACCCTCGAAGACTCTTTCACGGATCGCTCCCCCCGCGCGCCCCCCACTTGGCCTACGTCGGACATCAAACGCGCCCAATGCACGCACCGATGCGTGGTGATCTTGTTCTTTTAATCGCAGCAATTAAAAAATAATCACCCGTAACGCTCCAGCGGCAATTAGGCGCTCGTATCACGTACGTCGTAATTCTTCCTCTCCCTCCGCCCCCTCATCGCCTTCGACCCCCCGTACCCCTCCCTCGCCGTACGGCAGCCTCTACTACCCGCAGCCCTCATTTCCTCTCTCATTTTTTCCCTTCTCCCCCCCCCCCTTCTTTCCCTCACCCCTTTCCGCGCCGCCTTAAATATACTTTCGCTCGCGCACACTGCCGCGGGAGTGCGTCCACACAAAGTCACGCCCGTGCCTTTTTCTTACCCCTCCGCCTCTCCCCCCATCGCGCGTTTCCACCTCTCGTTTCCCCCTCCTCCTTCCCCGACGCGAGCAACCACCTTCAACCGGCGCCCAGGGTGCTGCGTGTACGTGTGTCCATCCATAAATGCCGGTATTCCGTCGTCTCGGTCGTGTTTCAGTCCGCCATCTCCCCCGCCCTTTGTCCTCCCCCTCCCCCCTTCCCTCCCGCTCCTCCACGGAGTCGTGAGCAAACTAATTACAAAAATGTTAGGCGTACACACGGCCGGGGGAATAACCCTCGTGAAATAAATAGCTTCTGGCGCTAAGTGTGTTTTAGATGAGAACGAGGAGACGTCGAGCCAGAAAGAGCGCGGGCCCCTCTCGTGCAAACCCATTTTTACGTAATACCTCCCCTCCTCCCCCCCCCCCTCTCCGTGTTCGCTCGCGCGTCCGCTCGCTTTGCCGTCCTCGGCGTAAACGGCGTTTCCTTTTTGGCACTTTACATCCAGCGCCCCTGGAATCGCGGGCGGAGGCGCGTGCGGCTGAAAAAAGGGAGAAATCGCCTCGGACGGCCGTTTCATCAAATATGCATTTTCCGTCGGACCGACTGGCATTCGGGATGGCAGCTTGACACGGACCAACGAAAGTAGACTTCCGTGATTTTAACGTCCCCGGAGTGAGCGACGTGGACACGCGTTTTCGGTTCCTTGGAAAAACGCCAACTGCTCGCGGTTCTTGGAGGGATGTACGGTTCTATCGATATCTCAAAGTCCGTTTAGCGCTGCTCTCGGTGCAATGATAATGATGGCGGTTTTTGTAATATTGGGTGTGGAATTTCGCTTCCGCTGCTTTGCTGTACTTTGTTTCCATATGTGGTATGCTGGAATATTATGACATAAAACGTAGGATTAATTTGAACTTTGTTCGAGCAGATAAATTTATCAGATACATTTATCTGCTGGATTGAAGACCACATTAACCCTACGTTCCTATATATTACTGTAATCATAGATAACAAGTTTTTTCACCGCGGTATTCGTGCGCTGCTCGAAAGATGGGAGAAACTAGTCGCCAACGATGAACAGTACTTTGAATCATAAATGTATAACCAGTTTCACAATAAAGTCCCGAATTTCAGGGGAAAAAAGGAGCAGCGGAAACAAAGTTGCGCACCTAATAGGAATATCGAGTAAAGGCGGACCAACGAATAAAATACACGATGCCAGGGGCGAAGGAGGACGATTTACCATCGCTGGCTTTAATGTCTCTAGGTATAAAGGTAAATTATGATAATGCCGGTTTATCAAACGGGCATAAAATTACAAAGGGCGTTCGTCCGTTATTTACAATTCGCGAAATCGCCAGCAAAGAGCGCAAACCGTGGCCCCATTTTCCGCGGGCCGCGGTGCGAAGAGTGCATAATAAATAACGGGGAAATAAAAGAGGATCGCGTAACGCATTTGGCAATGCCTAGGCGGCCCAAAGCCGTTATTATAAAACTGCACGCCGCGGAATGAGATTTATGCGCGCGATGGTTGTCAAGCGAGTGCGGCATATCGCACGGGGATAAACGAGGATGGGGGTTATAGGCTCGTTTTATCATGTCGCCGTAACCTGGCCCAAGTTACAGGGTAGCATGTGCGCCGCGACGCACACGCGGAGAAACTCGGCCGCCTCTCCTTGGGGCGCATATTAATTTCGGCCAATTTCGAAATAGAATACTGCATTTATCCGTAGGGGAGGAAAGCGATATTCGGGAGTACTGGGGGATTCCATTATAACGCGTAATACCAGCCGCGAGGCCGTTACATCGATCCCCCTCCGCTGCTCCTGGCGTAACTCAATATTTAATTAATCGAGTTCTTTAACTTTCGAGGAGGAGAAAAAAAAAGGGAGGAGAAACTCGGGGGAGGCGGGAGGCAGCTTTATGCCTCGACGTTTAATTGCTCGACTCCGAGAAAGCCGCGTAAATTCGGAGGATTTCGAGGGTAAGAAGATCCTCGGTTCCACGATTTCAGAGGGGGGGAGACGAACGAATTTGGACGTTGAGGCGGATAACGACGGTCCAACGGATATAATGTGGCGCTAAATCTTCGGCGTGAGAAGTGCAACGCGAGCTTAAGCTCCATTTGAAACCAAACACCCCGCTTATTTGCCCGGGGGAATAGTATCCGGGATAAACCTCGAGGCAGTGTCATCCCTGGAAGCGCTTCTGCCCGCCGCGAAGATCCTCGGAAAAGCTCGTCAGGAATCGGTACACTCTCGCAGCTTGTTTCGCCCGATTCGCAGGGAGCTACTCGAAGAGGTTATTAAAGCTTGATAAAAAAAAGAAGAACAACAAGCCGAAACTCTAGAAGATCCATATAATACGCCTTTTACATCCGTGGCGAGCAACAGGAAAAACCAGGTCGTCCAATCTCCCACGAAGATCCACTTATAGCAGGAGCATCGAGGCTCGAATAAATCTCGAGGAAATTCACGAGCCAAGACTCATCCTTGGCGCAACCGCTGAATGTCGCGGAAACAGATACGCCAGACCCTCGATCAACCCTTTTCATAATAATCGGTCGAATAGAGGCTTGAGGGATTCCGCAGGCCACGATCGGCCGATTCCAAGATGATCGACGGTTTTCAAGATGATTAGCCCGATTGAATCCGCGCAATTTCTATCCGCCACGGTCAGCCGTTTCCAGGATAATCAACCGTCTTCACGATGGCCGGGCCCCTGAAATCTGGTGAGTTCCTAGCCACCCCCTCGCCCCCCCTCGGTTTCCACGATCGATCGACCGATCTCACGAAGCTCGTCCGGCGAGGGACTCGAGTCGAGCCGATAAGCGCATCCTCGCGTCAAAGGGACGCTCCGCTCGGGGTGCCTGCCAAAAGGCAACGCGTGCTCGAGCCCTCGTTACACGCCTAATTAACGCGACAAATTGCCCGGCGAGAAATGAATGTGCGTACGGTTAATCATTCCGCGGTACGCCCTTTTCCAGAAAAGACGCCGCGCCGTCGACGAAAAGGCCGACCTCCCCTCTCCCTGCCCCCCAGGGCACCCCTTCCGCTCCGCCTCGCGCGCCTTGACATTCTCGCTTCGAAATAAGCCCCGATGCGTGCGCCAAAGCGAAGAAGGCGAGGGTTATTACCGTTTTTACGAGAGGGAAAGGCAATTTTGAGCCACTTTCTCCGAGGCGCTCGCGCCCCGCTCGGGAAGCCGTGTCGGGGCTGTTTGTTTGCGTTTTACTTTCGGCGCAGACTGCCGAGGTCATTTATCCTAGGCGCTGCTACCGCGGCCCGCTTCGAGCCACCGGGAATACGCTTGGCGTATCGCGTAGAAAAATTCCCGGCTGATGGATGGGATTCGAAGCGTGGCGCTGGTGCGTCGAGCGAGGAATGGAGAGCGGATTCCTAGGGCTTTTACCTACCTTTTCGAAGGCCCCTCGATTTGTGCTCGGGATCTTCGCTTGTATTTAACAGGTTAACTGGGTTCGATGGGTATACGAGTTAATGGAGAACTTTGTTTACATGAGGTTTTATTAATGTTTTTGAGGATAAGTATGTTGATTTTTTATGGAATGAAAGTGCAATTCTTTTTCAATTGCCTTTATTTTTTTCGGTGAATCTATAATGGAAGCATTTTGACGTGTATGCTTGTTATTGCTTGATTTTAATTACGCGATTCGAGAGGAATTTTTAGAACTAAGCCTCGTTGTTAACCGGTCAACCTGACTTACATATGCTCTGCTTTTTTTAGCAGAGATAATAACTCGAACGCGCATTCGTGGCGCGGATTACGGATCTCGCTGAAAAATTTTAGATGTCCATAGAATTAAACCTTTTGCGCAGTGTGCAAGATCTAGGATTTTAGGATATCTCGATGAAATACGATTAAAATGCGTGGTCCACGTGGTTTCATGGGAAACTTCGCGTTCGGTGTAATTCGCTGTGATCCAGTTTTTCAATATCCCAAAACGGGGGATGGGCTGAGAATTTTGAGAATAGCAGACGTTGGGATTTTCATTGCGGCGGTGCCAGTCGCTCCCATTAAATCGGCTACGGGACGAGTCTCCAAGCCGTTTTACGCGGATCCTCGCGTTCCGCGTGATTCACGGCCGCTTACGATCGTTCCCGTCAAAACTTAACGGCACCGGTTAATTATCCACGTCGCTGCTTCAGACCCGCGCATAATCCCCGCGGATTCGCGATTTAAACGACCGACCGAAGCTGTACACGCCCCGGCAATTATTTCGCCGCCTTAATATCTTCCCTGGAATGATAAGAACCCGGGAGCCAAATGAATCTCATTAAACTCGCGTATCGGTGGCCCAATATGAATCACGCTCCGTGCCGGCTCGCGACGCTAATGGCGCGAATGTTCGAAAGGAAAATTGTTCAGCGACGTTTAAATATCATCGCGTCACGGCTAAGGATGGCCTTTGGGCTAATTATCGTGCGAAAATATCGATCGATCTTGGCATGGAAATTTCCTCGAATTTTCTCGCTTTAGCTCTTTCTCTATCTCTCCCTCTCCCTTTCTCTCTCGCAAAGGATCAAGGCAATAACTTAATTATTCGCAAATCGACCAGGGTGATTAAGTTTTTAATTACTTGGTCACGGCCAGCCTTAGCTAGAGCGCTATTGTCTGAGAATAAGGATCCAACCCTGGGCAAAGCACGTAGCTAAATAATTAAAAATTTAATGTAGCGCTCGGTTCTACCGTTGATAAGAGCAAGGCGTGGCGCTTCGTGGTCCCTGCTTCGTGACTCGATACCGCTACAGCCGGGCAACCGCTTCCTTGTTTGCTGTTTGATTAATTTTCAGCATCGGCTTTCGAGGTCGTCCCGCAAAGAACCTACTTTAAAGTGGGCTCTTAAGCGCCGGATCTAAAGTGTACACGCTGTATGGGAAACTTCGGTGATAATGGATGAAATTTGCCTGTTTAATTTTCTCGCTACGACTATGCGCATCGCTCGAGTCATGGCTGGTTGTTAGGGGTAAACTTCTTGGCGCCAAATTTAGAAGTAACCGATAATCCAATATTTTGGAATATACACGCCGGGGCTTATCTGACCTAGAACCTGCCGCTTAATACACGTATCCCAGAAGCATACGCGATAATCCGCTGTATAAATGCCATACGAAATCTTTGGGAAGTAAACAATATAGAACATCTCAGCCTCTATTTCTGAATATCAATCGGCGGATGGCATAACTTCAGATTTTATTAATTTACTACAGAATTAACTTCAGTTTAATATTAATTTCGGGTCTTAAGACGCATGGCTTCGATTCTTTCGGATACGAGAACTTGAATTCACGACCAAAATTTCTCGATGGCGATCCAAGCTTTCATCCACTGCATCATTCACCCCTTAATCCTCGCTCAATATTTCCGCACAATGTCATTCCTCGAACTCTCCTTTTGCCCACGCCATTACAACGAATGTTAAAACGATTCGCCATCTCCAATTCCGTGGATCGAAGCCGCGTTTACCGTCCAGGCCGTCGTTTCTCGCAGCCTCCTTCGATTTCCAGACGGTTTAATCGCGTTTTGCGTAATCGAGAAAACGGGGCAAACGCCGCGCGAGCCGAGCGCAGCTGCAGCTCCGCAAAACTTCCTTCCTACCTTATTACGACTCCTCTTAACGAATTTAACCGTCGGCTCGTAACTTGACGTTTGAGTTTCGTCGATGAGGGCGACGAGTACCGGGACGAGGACGACGGTCTCCTGGTTTATATAAATTTATAAATAAAGTCCTAATATATCCCCGCGTGCGTGGTGCATGTGGACAAGCAGCGATTTTCTTCCTTCTCCACAAAGGTGCTCTCGCGCCGCTCCGTTGCTCCTACGTTTACGTGGCCAGTCCCCCCCGCCGCTTTACCAATGCCTTCGAGCGCCTCATTCCGATTGTTTCCACCGTTATTTTAGTCGACCGCCAGCAGTACGTCTTCGTCCAGGCGTGAACGCTTTTTCACAGTCCGACGTGTTATTGCTGATTAGCCCTTTGCACTCTGCTGGCTGCTTTAAGTGGACAATGGGTAAACGCGCTGTATAACCGTCTCCTCGGAAACGCCGAGTAAAGTTCCCGCAATAGGGAAATTTATGGACGTCCGCGCCGATCGTTCGAGTAAAAACCCGCGGATGTGGAATTCGAGGTGCAAAGGGTTAATAAGCTTCGATTGAACACGCGATATAATGGCCCAAGCCGCTCGTAAGATCCGATTAACGACCGGATCCGTACCTTTGCGAAAGTAAATCGGCTGGAAAGCGGCTAGACTCGAGGAGAAATTCTAACGTGCTCGCATCATTACAAGCCCCCCACCTCGCCCTCCCGTAGCGCGCCAAACGTCGTAAAGAAGACGCGTGGACAGCTCGAGGAGCAAGAATCCCACTTTTACTGCCCACGAGCTACCGCGCCGCCATTGCGTTCCGCGAAATGTTTACGGCCAGCCGCGTCGATCCTTCCTCGGCTTCGATGCTCTCCTTCCTCGGCGCATCGATCGCGACTTGGCTGCTCAGAGACTCAGATCACTGCCGCTTAACCGCGCGACTTGAAGTCGGGGGATATTGAGTCCAAGGGCGTTATCCAACCGAGACAAGGTGCCAGGGAAGAATCGATCGGATTTTCCGCGGGAAGCTTGGAAAAGGTGCGCGCCGTTGGATCGAAGGAGGCGGCCCAGGCAGGACTTATTTTCACTTTGAATTCCCCCTCCTGGCTGGTGAATAGTTAAAGGCGCTTCCTTCCAGCCGATGCAACGTATCCACGTTCCGAGCCGAGTGCCGTTAATAAATGAAGCAAATGCCCTCCGCGCCGCGCTGGAAACCGGGCATTACAACGTGGCCATATATCTTTCAACCGCCTGCGCGGCCCGCTATCAACGAGCGTGCCGCGATAAATCTTTGTTTCGGGAAGAGCGGATCAAACCGAGAGCAATTACGTCGCCTCGTATCCGGTAAATCGGCGTACAGGTGCCGGCCGAGAAACCGGCCCTTTTAATGGTCAGGCCCGCGGGGCAATAAACTTAATCGCGGCCTCATTGTGCGCGAGGGTAATCCGCGGCCACGGATATAAGGAGATGGGGGAAAGGAAGGTGGAGAAAGGAGGCTGGCCGGGGGAGGAGAGGAGAGGACGCGCCGTGATGGGGAGTCTCATTCTGAGTAGACTAAGATAATGATTCCTATTAACCCTTCACTTTAGACTTACTCCTATTCTGTAATATAGCTAGTCGTGTCGATGAAGATATTTTTTAAATAGCACAGTGATAGGCACTGTTATTCCGAGTGGACTAAGATAACGATTCGTATCGATCCTTGAGCTTAGACCTGCTCGTATTTTGTATTATACCAGTCGTATCGATGAAAATAATATTTTTTAAATATTTCGTAAATACGTTTAACAACTTCTGTATAGTCAAGAGTAGAAATTTTAGTAAGTGGAAAAAAAAGTTGAGGTTATATAGGAAACATTTATATTCCTTATTCGTGAGGAGGATTGTTAATATCTTTAAGCGTTACCGAGATGCGGAGAAGCGCGTAATATATTTATATCTATAATTTAGTCCACCATGACTGGAGGCTTCCCTGCCGCTCCCCCTCGCGGCGGCCCACTCGCGAACATCGGCTTCGTGCCGAGAGGAATGGCTCGAAACGAGGAATCATGACAAGTCGATGAATACGCCGGATAAATGGCGCTCGGCTGGGAGAATAAATTAGGAATTGCCGTTGTTTGTTTCGAACCGGCGGACGGGCTCGGCGAAATTACGGCCAACGTTCCGGGGACCGAGGAAAATTCGCTCCCCCGAAGGAGCGTGACTTATTAGGGAGCGTGAAAGACGCGGTCGTCTTACGCATCGAACTTTGTTGCGAGCGTCGAGACGATTATTTATGACGAAATTTCAGGAAGGAAGTCGCCGTGACAAACGATTATACTTTCGAGTATGCTGACATAACGCTCGCAATAAATTCGTGGCATAATTATCCTCCGGATGATGCGAGTGTACGAGCGGAGCGGAATACTCGGGCCAAAGATCCCCTAAGCTCCTCCTATTATTCCCCGGAGAAATAGCCTAATAGTATTAATCCCACATCATGTGACTGTCCGCCATTGAGCGTCTACCATCGAGTAAGGACGAATTCTCCAGGAAGACTCGTTATCTCCTGGATTAAAGCAACCTTAAGTCATTCCACGAAGCGAGAGTCACGTTTAGCCGAGTGAATTTCTGCATCCACGAGCGCCTCCCGCTTCGCGGCGCCTCTGCGATTCGGTATTTCGATATTATTCCCAGGCTTCAATCCCGAGGCGGAGCCGGATTGGACGTTCTGCCCGATTTACCCTGCGACATGCGTGAAACCGCTCTGGATCTTAAGTTAATTGACCTTCGAGCACTTACGTAAATGCGGGAGCGGGTAATTGTTTGCCCCCATTTTTCCAAGCGATTCTTAACGGATCGCGGGGGAACTCTCTCGAGGCGGCCGACCTGGTTCTGGGAAGAGCCCGGTACCTCTGTTGGCGAGGAGTATCGGATATCGGTGGCGTGTATTCACTGTTATTCGCCCCCTCGTTGTGGAAACGCATAAACGGAGGCTCCTCCGTAGTTTCACTTATGCGCTCTAAACCCACGGGTATCATAGCTTTTGTATTACTAAATCACCCCGCAGTGCCGTCCCAAATATATGGCCTAGAAAACGTTACGCACGAGATTCATGCACTGAATCATTTTCTTCGACGTATATATGGACCGCGGTATCGGAAAAGTCCTCGCTACATTTGCTATTCGCGAGCGCGCACCGGCACGAACACAGGCGCGTACATCATAATGCGATATTTCGACGAGATTTCACACATATTTCTGGAAACAATACGATATCGAATAAATGTCAAGCTGCCCGTCCGGCTAAATCGAACCTGCCCCGAAAATTTACGTCGCATATGTAATTTACGTTGATCACCGTATGGCATTGATTACCTGCGGGATTATCAAATTTATACCTGCATATTCCGTTTCTTCGTGGCCGGCTATCCATCGATCCGTATCGCACCGGTTATCAACGTCACTATAAAAACTTTCGCCTCCCTCGTTCCGCGAAATATAGAAATGCGTATTTTTACTGCACGCCCGGGCATGAAATAACGTACGTATATTATATCTAAACATACACACGATCCAGATCGTCGGGAGGAAATACATCTCCAGCAACATGGATACGAATAATACGGATATTATGCCATCATTTATGTCAATGGCTGTTGGCAATAAACCTTGCGAATGGGCATAAGTGATTTCGCGTATCGTTTGAAATGTAAACAAATTATCTCCAAATTCTTTATCGCTTAATGCCACGAAGAGGTTCGTTTTTTAAATGAATGATGCGCCCGTCGAAGATTTATGATGAGCGTGATTCACGTTGATTAATGTTTGACATTAATTACCGTTCATCTGCCATGCGTATACAGGGTGTCGCGCTAGAAACTTTTCCTTCTTTTCGTCCCAGAAATGATTAAAAATACTATACCGCGTTTCGTATGCGAATGAGAGTGCTTCGATGATCGTTCAGATCTTCCGTAATTCAAACCGGACACATTTGTCGTTTGGAACTATCGCGATACTAGTAATTCATCATTTTCTGAACGAATGATGCATCGATCGAAGACCTACATTGCGTGCATGATTCACGTCGAGCAACGTTCGTTGTTAATTATCGCCCATCTGCTCGTTTTATACTGGGTGACCACTTCGGTCTTTCTACTCGTCCGACAATATGATACAACATTAAACAGACATTCTCCAAAAACCGGGATTGTAACGAAGCTCGTAACAAAGTTCCACAATTACAGACTCGCAAGATAATAGAGACATAAAAGCCTGAAATACGCACATTTATCCCATAATCCGGATTTGCTCTTTTGGTTTAGTAATCAATGCCATTATCCCCGTTTTATTTTTTGGTTACCGGATATCAGGATTTCCATTATCCGAGCATCCGCGTAGTAATGCCGGAGAACTATGTCAAAACGAGGAGAGTCTCGTTTTACCGGTAACAATGAGAGCCGCTTCTCCCTCTCTCTCTCTTGGAATAATCGATCCTCCGGCAAACTAATCCAACGATGTATATGTCTCGACGGAAAAATGTACATCGCGTACATAATTTAAATTAATCATCGTTCGGCATTAATTACCTCCCAGCTCGCTAATTTATATACTTCCTGTAATCTATGATTCTCTTTCTCGTCTTACACGCCAAAAGCTGCGCGAACCAACCTCATTATAATTCTCCCGCTGCTCTTCGATGAGACGCGGCTTATTCGAGCATTGACATAACAATAAAGATGACGGAGAGTGACATCGGAACGGCTGACGTCTCGTCTTACTCGTGGCAACAAGATATACAATACCCCCATCGTCTGGTTCGAAGCAATCGAGCTCCCGTCGATAGTGTAATAATCCTACCTCGTAAAATGAACGCGATCGGAAGTTCGGCTTGCGTATATAATTTAAATGAATCACCCTGTGAAGTGAACCGACGCGGAAATTCAACAGAACGCACGTGCTTTCGCGTTGTGCCTTTATCGTCGCAATACTCGAACAAAGCACGCCACTGATCGGCACACTCGCTTGTCGCGCACTCATATTATTCGCCGCGATAGAAAATGCGGGGATCGTCTAATCCGCGATAAAACAACGCGTTTATATAACGTTCAGTAATTTTCTTAAAGCGGGAAATAATGCGAAACGTACGAAAGAACAGTAGCGATCGCGTATATCAAATTGTGATATAGATTTTATTACCGTACCGTAATTAATTACCATTACGACTTTCGATATGATCGTGAGAAATCTGACATCCCATAAGCCTGATAGATTTATATTCACCACTCACTTCTTAAATAAACTTCATTATAGTCGTATAGGAGTAACTTCGAAAAACTTGGCATTTTATCGTCTCCATCCCTTACGATTTCCAAAGTAGCATAACATACCGTTCACCTTTGTTCCCACAACTGTTCCTAAATCTTATAAAAAAACGATACGACTCTCCATCAATCTGCTAAGGTACAAGGACTCGCGCAAAGGCATCCCGACGCTTCCCTTAACGCCTTGTTGAATAGATATAATAAAGCTACAATGCGATCGAAGATCAAAGGGATCAATGCGAAGGCCCTTATTCCTTCCTCGACTCGACTTCCCCGATTCTGCTGCCCGAATTTCCTGCCTACGCACTCCCGTGATTTCGATCGACGGGGCATCGACGTCGCGATAGGACCGCCAGCGTAGAACGCGGGACGTCGTCTCGTCTTACTCGCGGCAATAAGAGACGCGCTCCCGACGTCCCTCGCCGAATGATCGAGCCGCTCACAAGGGATGGTAATTTTCCGGAGGAAATGATATCCCAGCCGAGAGAGGCGCGGGCCCCGATAAGACGTCTACGTTCCCCCCAATTCGGCCGCACGCAGGAATTGCGGAGGTCCTCGCGGGAGGCGGCGTATATCTCGACGAGGAAACGTAATGGGCAGACAGTGCGCGCACCACCAGACTTTAATAGACCGCGGATGCGTTTTATTCCCCCTCGACGGCCGCCTCGGCTCCATTATTTTCGAGCTCCATCCACGAATCTGCATTCTTTCCTCCGGCTTTCCCACTTTGGCGCTTCTTCGGTTTGCGCGCCTAGGCGAGCCCCTGTCCTAACTCTCCCTGGCGCTTGTCCTTTCCGCTTCTGCTTGACGCCTCTATCTCCCTCTTTTTCTTTCTCTATATATGTGCGCATATATATGTATGTATGCATATATAT
>JBCFXI010002653.1:0-19132 GCA_038496175.1 Ampulex compressa | reverse complement strand
ATATATATATATTTTGTCTCGTTAAACGTTAGTGGCCAGAGTTAAATGTAAACCGAAAAGAAGGAACTCGCTACCGTAACCCACCCTCGTTCCCGTTTCTCCGATTCTTGAGGCAAAAAAAGAAAGCAAACCAAGGAAAAACGTGCACGCGGTTTTCTCAATCACAAATCACTCGAACGATTCCCTTGTACACATTCGTCGCGAAGGACATACAAAATCGGTTCTTTCTTTTCGGACAGTCATGATCCCGCGAACGCAATTATATCCCAACGTGAAAAAGGAACCCGCTTAGATCCCAAAGGAATTCTTAGGTAGGGAGGATTTCTGACGAAGGAAGCGAGGAGTGGGTGGGTAGCAGGAGTAACATTCGATACTAAACTTAACCGATCGCCTCGTATCCTTTTAAATGCGGATATATTAAAGAAGCTACCGACTGCCATTATCATCGATGATTCGAGTAAGGTGAATCCTTGTTGACGCGTTGGGATTTAAGTTGCAAGAGATTTGTAGCACACACGTGTAAAACCAGAGCGCACCTTTATCGCTGACGTGTTCTTAAAAGCGCACAGATTCAGGTGCGGGGAAACGAAAAAGGACGACAGGAGAAGGCTCTCCGAGCAATGTACTTGCTCTTAGAAGTGCGATTAATTCGTCACGTACATAATGATGGTCCTCGTAAAATGTGCCCACACGCTACATACCTTGTATCGCAATACTCACTTCGCTACCCGTTGTTGATCCGCGCGTTGGCACATACTGAAATATTGAGTAAAGCAAAAAAAAAAATATTCTTTTTCCATAACGATAAATGGACATGAGTTTGACAGTGGGCTTAATGGCCCCACTTAGCATATTCTGGTAGTATTTTAAGCGATTACACTGAATGCGATGAATTTGTATGAAATACATTTAGCTGTGTTAGTACGGCGCGACTAAGCGGATGCCGGGTGCGGCGTCTATTTCATTTCTTATGACGTATCTTGAAAATATTTGTATGTAAATGAATGACGAAACAATAAAAATTATACGCTGTATACGCTAGACTTCCGTTCTTGTAATACGGTTACCCGAACGGACACGCTACTACGACATAGGATCTATCCTTGGAGGATGGAGAGGAGAGTAGACGCGTGGAGGGGATTGGGTCTTTATGAAAATATATTCAAGCATTAGGTTTGGCGAAGAGAAAGTATGCACACGTGACCGAGCATTTTATCGAATGCGATAACATTTAATACAATAACAATTTACGAGTGTACCAAAATTAGTACAAAAAATAAACAGGTAATTCTTTCATTCCATTGCTAACATTAGTCGAATACTTTTCTATGGCCGCAGGCTCATGCCTTTTTTACACGAGACATCGTGTCTCCAGCAAAATCCGAATCGAGGGGAATATATGTCACGGGGTCAGGAGGTATCTCGTGCTATTTATAAACCTGCGTCACGATGTAACATTATTCGCCATGCCGTGCGGTATGTATTGCTATGATTAGATTATGATAACTCATTCTTAACTCGTCCATTCTTTACTTATCTGTAGTTTATTAATCCTTTCTGTGGAAAATTACAGACACCGAAAAATTCCAATGGAATCACGCGCCCTCGGATAAATTCATGACGCTATTTATGAATTGGTGCTCGGTGTACAAAACTTAAAGATCAAAACGAATCGCGAATCGCGAATATTTTATCGTCGATGACGCCACTTCCTTCTTCGATAATAGATCGACACCCGCGTAAGCTTTGCATATCACGTTTCTGCGGTCTGAAATTCATGCACCGCACCGCGTCTTCCTCTCCATGCCCCAATCTGCGGCCACGGCGCTATCCTTCTCGATCTATCGTATCATTCGGCAACCAATGAAGCGTTGAGCCCTCGCTGGAACAAAAGCAAAGAACGCCTCGTGCCGTGGACACTCCTCTGCATTAGGACCATAAACATGTGACGTCAACCACGCTACGACTCTAGAGGAATACACAACACAGGTCGACTTCCCCGAACCCATAAACCTAGAGGGATCGATAAAAATTACTAGCTACACAGCGAATCATCCGCTTGAAATTTAACGGACCATAGCGCTAGGATAACCACAGTCCGGAGTACTCCATGGAAGTGGATCGATCCGGGCAAAGGTCAGACCGTGATCGGCCCTGTGCCATTTTTCGCAAAGAACACGCAGATAATGCAGGATGAACCAAAATTTGTTACGATTTTTATTGTAATCGCGTTTGCAGAATCGTTAGGTCTTTTTTATTCACCCTATATTTCTATGGTAATTTACTGCATATTGTAAACTTGAGTCTAACACGAATAAAGCAGCGATCAGTAAAGCTTAAGATAGTCATGTGTTTAATTAGTCAGCAATGTCCCGACTTCTTGATAATAAAGCCATTTAAATGGCAATTATCGTAATCGGGCTGTAACATCTCTGATAAAAAAAAATCTAGAACGTGATCGGTCTCAACAACTTATTCTGAACTATTTGATCGGTATTCGAGTATCAGATCGATATCGTTCGAGGAAAACGTGAGCGCACCAATGTGGAGAGAAAGTCCTAATGTTTCAGCGAGTCACATGTTTCATAAAGAATAAAACTATTCGAACAGCAATCGTATTCGTAGAATTTTTAATAGAAACTCGAAAATACAATTAGTCCTAAGGCGCATTCTAAATAAATCAATCGACGCGGGTGCGCCGAATGGATATCGTTCAACGACCGAACACGTGAACGCACATTGATTGTAGGTAAAGTGCTGACAACACGAACACCTCGCTATGTCCCGGATATTCATTAAAAATAAATCTATTTAAACAACCAACCTTTCCATGGTATTTTGATTAAAGAACTCAATACATTTCCAATCGCACGAATGGCGCCTGATATATTCTCCGTACCCGACGTGCAATAACCCCCCGATTGGAAGAGATTTCCAAAATTCATCGATAACCTTTCTGTCGGATCGTATCTTGCTATCCGTGTCTTTTTCTTCCAAGTGGGAAATCCTCTTCATCGGTCGTACAGCGGCGTGCCGCCAAACGGGGAGATCTCCCACATCGGTCGGTAATATCTTAAGACCAGGACCATTTTCGACATTCTAAGCAATTCGATCGTAGGTGAGGCACAGGATCGATATCGTTCAGCGGCCGAAAACGTGAGCGCACTCGGTTGTAGGGGGAGAGTCGACTTTAATCGCGCCGTCGTCTGCAGGGGGTCACGGGAGGGGGTGTCCGGTTGCCCGTGCGATAAGCTGCGCGCGCAGCACCGCGTGAACGTGCACGCCCCCACGAGCACGCACACGCGAGACAGGAGTGCACGCACGGGCACCACCCAGGGACAGCGAGGAAGGCGAGGTGAAGAGCCGCAGTGATTAAAGGGGTGCTGCAGGCGCCGCAGCTGGGCACCGCTAGACCCCGGGCTGTAGCACGGATGGAGCTGATCGGAGCACGCGGGCGGTAAGGAACAACGATGCCCGGCCGATGGCGTGGCTGCGACGCTTTAATCGAAAGTCAGAGACCACAGTGGGCCGCCGTGGTATATACCATGCCGCTCCTTACCGCGGTGTACCGTGTCGTGACGTGACGTGAGGTGCCGCGTTGTGCCATGACAAGTCGTACTACCGCGTACCCGTAACTCTTGGTACGCTCTCCTCGGGATTTCCTCCCCCGTTAGAATAAACCGTCGTAGATGATTCGACATAGAGAATGTACCCTATTGGAAGTCATTGGGTTCTGTGTCAGGTCTGCCTGCGTGGTACCGAGATGTTATTAATTTACAGATCGTATGATGTACCTGGAAATAGTCTTTTGTGTTACCCGGTATTTTAGCGGGCTACAGTTCATTGTGTCAATGGACAGTGGAAAGTATTGTCTCGTAGCGAGCGGGATTGTGAAAACGCACGGGGTTCTATGATCGAGGTCCGAAAGACAACGGGTTGCCAGTTATTGGATGTGGATGTAAATATATGGGACTCCGTTTATCGGTTTGGAGCACCCTGAATTTATTGTATTACGATTATCCAGGCACGTTTAAACGCACAGTTTAAAACGTAACTATCGTAGATAGGTGTGATGTGATCCTACGAGTAATTATCACGATTACATTAGAGAGTATACACCGAAGTGTACGCACGCGTCAATTACGATGCGCTTGCATAAAATCAAGCGTGAGCTACTGCGTTTATGATACACGATTTATGGCGTACGTGTATTCAAATTTGTGTTTTAATGAGCAATCGATCCGTATATGCGTTAGTCTGTATTCTATTCTCGAGTGATTTCACACGTACACTCTAATATTTAATTAATCGAGCACATAGCATGTAACTGCAAATACATGTATTGGCATAAAGCAGAGCATCAAGGACAGACATTAATTCAGACTGAGATATTACGAAGGTCGTACAATTTCTCACCTTCTTTTATTCGTAAATTCATAATATTATGGATCACTCGTATGCTCTTTAAATACAAAATGTACAACTATGTAGGTCGGGTGTCAAAAAGTCCGGTGAAGAGGTTCAATGATCATTTTCATCGATGACATTGATCGATGCGGAAGGCAATATAAGTAAACTTTGGCATACCGATTGCGTAAAACGCTCGAACAGGTTAAAGCTTTACCTTCGATGTTCGAGATTCGAAACGCTGATAAAGCCTATAACTGCATTAGATCGATAATGAACCATGATATCGAATGCCACGCGTGAGCAATAGCACGTAACTGAAGGAAATGATTCTGTTGATGACTGCATGCTTTTGCCTATGCGTAAGAAACGTTCACAGAGACATCACGTCATTCGGACTTCTATATTACGTTCCAGAATTACTCGCATGTGCTAAAGCAGGCCTCAAAATATCACGAATCTTGTTACAAATCTGATGAGATTACATTGCCTGTCTTACATCTCGCCAATGAGATTTGTCATCAAATTTACGATCCTATATAAGGATATCGGATTGAGCAAGTCAAATTTAAACAAGGCATAGCTAAGACTGTCTCGATTCATTCCAATTTTATTTAAGTATTGCAACGTTCTATACCGTCGTATCATTGGAGAGCCAGGATAATACCGTTAAGTACAGAATACGTTTTATCACAGAGTTCGTGGCTTTAAATTATATCTCGCGAGATTGGCAATTTAAATATGTATTACAGGTCAAAGTTTTGCCGTAAATCAATTGCTTTCGTGTCCTGTCACATGCAAGCAGAAAGGACGGTTTGGTTTATTACCAAACAAATTTCCCACAAATTATCTCTACTAATCAATATTCTAAAGGAAAGTAAGATAAAAAATTGAAATCTTAAAGTGTAAAATAACATAATTATTTACAGATGCATAAAATTTGTATACTCAATTAGGAATTAGCCGAATTCAAACAATAGGAATTTGTATATTATATTTAATCATTATGAGCATTAGTAAATTTCTCTATTTTAATTTTTTATATAGACGCTGACAAATAAATACATATACGAACATTCATATTATCTTATTGAATTATAATATAATAAATATAATATTATAAATAATAATATAATATAATAAAAGTATATCTTTTTTTTAATTAAAATTTAAGCTTCATATTCGAATTTATACAGAGATTTTCTTTCGGGAACCATTCAGTATTTTGCTGAACGGCATACAATATTTATTCTGGTGTATACTTACCAGTTCTGACTATAAAAAAAGAGGGATATCTTATTGCGACTCAGTTGTTTTAACTCTATCACCGTAAGTTGGTCAGGTGTGCATCAATAGTCACTCGTAATCGTCTATCGCCGTTATTTACCGATATTCTTTATCGGGTATACGTTTACGACCGATTACACAGTATCCAACGCGGGAAAGAAGTCCTAAAGGCCGACAGAGCAGAAGTACGGTAGACGCGTAGTTACACGCGGCGCAAATTATTCTTCACTACGTCGCGTGAAATTTTCTCCTCTGATCATCCGACCTATATCGTACAAATCAGGTTTGCGTGAAAATTCACGAATAGTGGATTTTTTGTATTTCGTAGAACTAGTGCGGTTTAAACAGTTTATACGCGCAGCGTGGTTACGGCAGGCAATATCATTACGGTTATAGTTCTGTTCCACACGATGAAACTAACAATGTTTTACGTCGTTTTCTTTCAGGTAAATATCAGCAGAATTAGGACTTACGCTGCGCTAATCGCCGATAACGTCGTAAGTTTTTGCCGAATTCCACTAAAATCTGACGATCAAGAAGAATCTACAAAATGTCACGCATAAATTCTGCGAGCGCCAGAGAAACGAGAAGGATATAAAATCTGTTGAACGGGAGAGGAACTAGATTACTGAACGACGAAAAGGCCATCAAGAAATTCGCGTAATGGCAATACATTATACATGTGTTCAAAGCATTCCTACGGCTGTACTGTTGAGAAAATCGTTTCAACTATATCAGCAAAGATAAAAAGCCAGAAAGAAGATTCGTTCCTAATACAGCAGTACAACAGGAAACTCTGTTCAAGCTGTAGTCCGAACTACGTTACAAAAAAAAAAACTCTTGGAAGAAAGTGTACCACCCGTTCAGGGCTCATCAAAACACGAAGCTGAGCTCTCACAGGAGCAACGGGAAACCTCAGTCCAACCTGTGATCCGTCATCCTTACCCCAAAATCGTTCCAACCGAAAACCAACCGTAATCGGTATCTTGAGATTCGAGAGAGAAGAAGCTGGCGACTCTCGAATATTAGTCGACCCTTGCACCACCGAACCAACGTGCAACTGTACTCTAAATCTCTGACCGAGACAGCGGCACGGTCCCAAGGGGAAAACCGACGAGCAGCTGAAAACCGACTGAGACTCTGGACCGAGCAAGACTCGGATGCCAGATCCGTGGAGGAAATCGAGACGTAGCCCCAGTGCCGTATTCCGGGGGACCCAGGGTATATGCACTGTATATTAATAGCCCACGATAGGAAGGTAGTGGGGTGCTGTCCGCTCGCGAGTGAAAATAGAAAAGAATGTTTTTGGAACCCAATTGGACTTGGTTGGCAGAACGATGGGGCAATATGGCCGACTTGGCCGAGCGGGTGGACGATCTGATATGCAGTTTTGACTCGGCTGGTGACACTACCATGGATACGCTATCGATGCTGATATTCGGTTGGATGCTCTTCGGATTAGTGGTGTTGTGCGTAGGCAAATACGTGTACAATCGTTTCGTTCTGAACGAGCTTGGGCCAACGTCGGGCCTCGGCAAGGACAGCCATGTCTTTCACGGCGAGGCTGTTGCTACTTCGAGCATCGTTTCCGGTACCGCTGCCGGGAACAAGTTGCTCGCCTTTGGTAAAACGAAATTGGCGAGCTCTTCGACGCAGCTATCCTCCACCGCTTCGTCCTCGCCGTTATCCTCCTCGGGGACTGTAAAATCACCACCGAGTGGCACAGGTGGTGGTGGTGGTGGTGCTGCTGCTGCTGCTGCTGGTGCTGGCGGTGGTGGTACTGGTGTCATTAGTGCCGGTGGTACTGGACTCACCGGCGCGACCGTTACATCCGCTTCCGGTAGATCTTCACCGATCGGATACGTGCCCCCTACTCCACCGGTCCGCAAACGATTGACGAGGAAAACGTCTGGTGGCCTGATAAGTCCAGCCAGGAGCTTCAGGACCTTGCATTTACCCACGGCGACAGGCGCCGATGCCGATGCCGTGCGCTGGGTTAACGAGCTCATCGCCTGGCTGCATTCCGACCTCGTTATGCTCGATGAGCTACTCGCCACCTGGGTGACCTCCCTCAACGAATTTACGGCCGGCTCCGTGGATGAGGTACGCTTTGCTCCCTTCTTCGAGCTATCGTCTCCCTTTTCTCGAATTTTTGGCACATTAATCGAAAGTAACGAAAGAGACTATGCATACAAAGTGCTATGCTTGAAATGGACGAAACGTAATAAATAAAGGATCATGTTCGTCGTTTATTTGTCCTTGCTCGATCAGAGACCAAAAAAACTCTTGGTTATATGTTGTATTTTAGATTCGTACCTTAGGTGACAGGTACTTCTCACGATAGATATACGAGTTTGCTTTGCTCAGGAGAATTTCAGTCTTAGAATGAATTGTTTCATCGGTGAATCCTTTGAAAATGAATACAATAGTAGAATGTAGGAATAGAAAGGGAGAATGCTAGTCTTCATAAATACTCATCCCCGAAATCGTAATGGCGGGGTTTGAAAATCGTTTCAATACAAATTTTGGACTATTTGTGTACCTACCTAGTGTTATGTTCCATCGGATATTCTGTACTCAGTTAACCAGCCCATGTCACGCTTGGCTTGACACGTGCATGCAAATAGCGAAAACTTGTTTTTAAGAGCGCTTACATTCGCAAGGGGTGCTCAAAGTTAGTTCCGTACAGGGGGAATATTTTCATCGTGTTCAACGTGGAACGACGTATCGCTCGTCGTAGTTAAATAGCCAAATAACGCGAATCGCGTTGACAACAATGCGTGCAAAGTATTACCACAATATTGTATAACGCGATGTTGCGTAAGAACAAAAGCCAAAGTATTACTTCATACCTTGTCTACTCCCGCATATAAGGATACTGTTTCCGTTCGCAAATGACTCACGAGCTTGCTCGTGAATCGGTCAGTTACACGCGAGTTATTTTTGATCCCAGACTTACGAGGGAGTACGTACGTATCTGACTTTGCGATAAATCGCTTCTTCCATCCGTGCGACGTCTCCGTAATTCCCGCTTTCCCTTGTTTCAGCACGGAGTTGGCGTCGAGTTTGTCCGTGTTCTTCCCGAAACGCATCCGCCGAATCTGTCGAACGTCTTCTGCGAGTGCGATTCCAAGGACGACGTGGTAGGTGCTCCTGTCTAATATTTATTTTGTACAAAAGAAGACAATTTGGAGCGAGTCGAATACCCGATCGATGTCCGTGCACATGGAGCATGAGCTCGTGCTTAACGACCTCTTGTGTTCTCAGACGATCACGTGCGACTGCGAGGCGACGCCGGCCTTGCAGCTGAAAGCATTTCGCCAAAAGGGCGACAAGGTGGAGATTAGCCATTATCGTGTCAACGTAAATCGTTTCCGTGCACGTTTGAACGTTATTTGCATTACCGAGAAGCTTCTGATCGACTTAAAATGCGACGGCTGGCCAGAGGTACGTTCGTATTTCGAATTATAATTCTAAAACCAAAATTATCCGCGTATCATCTATGATTAGTGTTCCGATTTATGATGCACTTGTTACGTTAAAACGCAATTTACATTAGTAGTTGTATCGAAATGTACACATAGTGCTGAAATATGATGTATAATATAAAATCGATACTTGCACAGCATAAATAGGTAGTGCAAGGAAAGAATTTTTCTTAAATCATAATTTACATTAGGTTTTAATTGCATCAGAATTCGTGCGCAGTGCCGAAATATGAGGTACAATATAAAATCGATACGTACGCAGCATGGATTGGTTGTGCAAGGAACGGATTTGCTTAGATTACAAGGTTTGTTAACTTCTGCTAGGTGAAAATATCATTGGCACCTGTGGGCACGATAAAAAAGGATCTGGACGAGAGTCAATTGCAGGAAGTAGTGACGGAAATCGTGATAGGCGCTTTAAGGGGGACCAATCTTCATCTCAACCTTTCTCAATATCCAACTTGTCCGCGGCTATGGAGAGAACCACCACCTCAACCTGGTTTTACATTGCCATTGCATTACGACAGCATGGTAAGTATAGTTTGCCATATAGTTCCATTAAAACCGTGGAAATATTTTTAACCTGATCTACATGTAAAGAACTAAATTCTTATCCATTCCGTAGTTTATAAAATCGCGAACGAAAACGATATGCAGATTAGGAGTAGAAAAACGTATATAGTATAGCAATATATTTCATTAATTTCAAGCCCAAATTTTAGCGGACTAAAAAATATGCATCTTCGAGAATCTAGTTACGAGTAATTTTTCGTGCCAAAGCTAATACTATGCACTTTCGATGCCGCATTTTTTAAATATAAATAAGATGCGCGAGTAAAAAATATCATATGTAAAAACTTGCGAAAAATGTACAATAAAAAGAGCTAGTAGGACCAGTAATAGTAGCTATGCTGTCGTTCATTCTCTCGACATACGTTAATGTCACCGCGAACGTGCGAAGGATAATTATATTAATAACGGGTTTTACATTGATGCACGTTGTTATCGATGACGTGATCTCATGACGTAATGACCATCCAATTTCTAGTCTCCTTATGTTCGTATGCGATACTCATTCACGCTTCGCTAAATTTCCCGATACGTCTGTGCCGATATTTCGCGTATAAGCTTATACACGCACAAGCTGAATGTTAGCGTGCGTAATGGTTATTTATAAAGCGCAGAACGGGGGCATAAGAAGCCCATGGAGAACCAGGAGATACTGCCCGATACCTAATCGTTAGGAACGCATGCCTTCCGGAGGCGGAGGACGAAGTGCTTAAAAGGGACTTGCCATGACCTAGTTACGCGGTTCAAATTAAAAGCGAATTTTCGTTCGGGAGATACTCGGATCAAGTATACCTAATTCTGTTTTAACACGATAGATACGTTTCCGAAGAATAAGCGTAAAAAAAATTCGTGCGAAAAAATATATGGGGTCTATGGAAAAATAGAAGATTGGTTCCTGTTCAAAGAAATCAGGAAATATAAGTTAGTGCCGTGTTATATTTAATATTCGATTTATCTTTAGATCTGTCTTTATATATTTAAAAAATACTCTTTAATAAGGAAAATATATAAACCGACGACTCACGCGAAGAATAATAACTTCAGAATACCTTATACTATTTCTCGCGGCACATCTTTAAACTATAATAATAGATTATTAAGAAATGACGAGCACTCTTACAATATCTATCAGTGATACATAATATATCATTAAAGCTTGCTTTTATATACACAAAGGATGCCATCGTAATCAATGGTTTCGCAGCGATTACTCGTCATAAAGAAATGATCAACGTAAAGACAATCGTTTCTCTCGAATGACTTCCACGCAATCGCTTTCCCATTCCCACAGAATGCATCGAATTCTACGCTACAGTCTCAGCAACAACAACGTTCTCAAACCCGCGGCATGACGCCGACGCAACCGCAGTACGTGCCCGGAGATAAACGGTTGCTCGTAAAAGTTGTAAAGGCGACTGAGCTCGGTGGTCAGCAAGGAGCTACAGAGCCATACTGCGTTGTGGAATTGGACGAACCGCCTCAGAAGAATCAGACGTCCATCAAAAAGGACACTCGGAATCCACTGTGGGACGAGGCATTCTTATTGTACGTTCTAAAATCTAACAATATGTATATTCCTATATATATCAACTATTATGTTTCCTGTATATATAAACTGTATCCTAAAATAATAAGTGTGCAACTTTGCTTCCACCGGAATACCGAAATTCAAGGTTTTATGGTAAAAAACTGGTTATATATTTATGACTTAAAGAATTGCCCATCGTTCGACACTATTTTCTCTCATCTTTCGGATAGCGTAGGAATCCCGAAAAAACCACTACTTGCGGCTGAAGCAAACTATAGGAAATGGCGAAAGCAAAGTTGTACTATATATAGTGAATATAGTATACAGACTATATATAGTATATATAGTAGTATATATATATAGAGAGAGAGAGAGTTTGGAAGAGATAGTGGTATCTCTATCAGTGATTATGATCCGTAGCGATATAAGTCACAACACTTCCGAAGTGCTCTTGGAAGTTTATGATCGGGCGAACAAGTCACAAAGATTCTTGGGTCTTGGGATCGTGGGAGTCGAGGAGCTGCTCGCAAATCCTAGTCAACGGCAAATCATACCACTTCAAGGTCGGCCTTACGAAGAAGATGATATTACCGGTACTCTCACCGTGGAGGTAAATTCACTGTATATAAATAATATAAAAATAATATATGCTTTTTCATTAATCTTGATATTAATCAAATGTGGTATACATGTTTTAGCGATATTAACTTTTATCTCTCCAGAACACTTTAGAATGTTGTTTCACATTCGTCGTGCATCAAACGAATATATAGCGCTTTTTCATTACTGCGTCTTAGCACAGAGTGACCTTGCGATTTATTTTCTCATATATACTGTGATAATGAAGGATTTCAAAAAAAAAAAAACTTTGAAGGACAGCGATATATCAGCGAAACTTTCGTTTTCGTATTCAGAATGGCAGAGTCCTTGACGTATTCTAACAGATACCATTTCTCTCGTGCAGTTTCTCTTCATCGAGGGTGCAGAGGTACCACAAATCGGAACCAAACCTTATAAGGTGAAGGAGACTATAAAGACGGTGTCACCGACTCGTAGCTACAATCCGACAAATCTCATCAGCGACAATAATCTAAATTACAACAACGGTAACAGCACACTTATCTTGTACGACTCTACCGTTCAATCAGATGGGGGTAATTACCAATTACTTATCCAAAAGGAGTTGCATTAATTGATGTGTGAAATCATAGTTGTGCTCGGTTAGAGGCCCCATCCCTATCTCATTCCGGCACGAGGAAACTGGTTACCCATGATACGGTAACTTTCATCGTGGAATCCTATTTCGTAATATGGAGGACCGGTTTCATCGTCGGACATAGCACGGATACCGAAAAAAGATTTTGATCTTGAAGATTTTTATTTATACCCCTGTTTTCTTCTTACATTTCGTTCCATCTGTCCTGCATAGAACTGGTAGTTGGCATGTGAAGTAAGGATTGCCTTCCTGGTCAGTTTAACACGTATCGTTCTATTTCGATCACTACGGCACGATATTTCTCGATTTAATTTCATGGGTGAGGATAAAGTAAGACTATTTTAGTTACCAGAAGAAAGATAGTGGCTATGAAAAGCGATGGATAAAGATTTACTTCATTTTTGACTTTACGAATTCGATACAGGTAACGGAAGTAATTGTTTCTGGTAACGAAAATATCGTCGCTTCAAAAGATGCAGATACTGTAGACGTGTTTTTTTTCTGAAAAAAAGTGTAACAAAGGTTTTATGAAATTTCGCGAAAAAAAGGTTTCTTTTTTCTAGATTACTTAACAAACGGCAATGTAGTGGACTCGCCGTACAGGAGCGGACAAGCAAACGGTAACAAAGGGACGCTGATCGTGCACAGTCATCAAAGAGTAAGAATAATTAAAATAGATACTTTTCTTGGGAGTTCATGAAATAACGATAGTGTGTTTTGTATTGCGTTATTAATTTAATCCGATTTCGATTGCCTCACCATTAATTAATCCAGTTGAAAACAGCAAATCTCACGATAAATTGTGTTTTTCTTTTTTGGTTTTTACAGCAGCCTGAGCGACAAGTCGTTAAGGTAAGATAATACTTCATTGCTGTATTGTGAAACTGTAATTTTTTGTCAGTTGTATGGACAGGAGATATTTCCATGGATTCTTATTAATGGGCATTGCCATGAATAAAATTCTCGGTCTCCACGACGTAACATAATCTATCCAGCATTTTAATTTAAACAGTAAGATCAAAAGCGACTTATCATCACCATAGTTGAAACAAATATAATGTATGTTTATAAACAATTCATTTTTCTTTCAAATCCGCCAGTTTTGCTTAAATTTACGACACATAACGATAGTGGTTCTCAATGGCCAATATTCTTTATTACACCGAAAGCTTAAGTAATTTTCTATGGGTTCGATTCATCATTAACGACATTCGAGCATCAGGTGAACATTATCAGCGTGAATATTTTAGCCTCTTACGATATATCTAACCATCTTTGAGTGCCGTGTTTGCTAATTCAACAGGTTGCTCTAACGGAAAGCGGAAATTGGCAAGAAATATCGCCCGAGGTAACTATACTGTTCTTTGTATTGACGCAATCAGCATGTACATTTGATAAACCTTCCGGAAAATAATAGACAATTAGAATATCTTGCTTATCATGATTATCAGCATTCAATTTAATATTTTCACAGTATAATTTTGATAAATATAAATTCTGTTTACTAAAAAGTGACAGTCTCCACAAAACTTGACCTTTTTGTTCGCAGCACGGAATGAAAGACACCAGTGCTACTTCGGGACCAGAAAGTACACCCAATTCGTCAAATTCGGAAGGTATTCCATAATAATATCACATTTAATGCTGGATGCAATAAGAAGGTAATAGTAATCCAAACCTCGTCCCTTGTATCAGAGAGAGGCCGAACGAGACGAAAAAGAAGAGATTTCTTTGGAACCATAAAGAAACGACTGAGCAGATCGAAAACGAGAAGCAGATCCGTTGGGCCCGAAGGGGATATTAATCACGAGGACGCACACTCCAGATCTATATCTGCTGATAGAGCACGCGAATCCGGCTCTGGTATGTGCCTACTTTCACTCATTTCTCACAGACGTAATTGTTCGATGTAAATGAAAATGTTCCTTTTCCTACATCCGCTAATGAAATACCTTGCGTTTATTTAAACTAGCCCGTCCAGTAACGTACTCACTTTTATTGCACCGATCTATCTTTAGAATATCACCACTTGCGTTAAGTCCCTTTTAGTGGCGAGTCGATATTAGTAAACAGTAGCCTCTTCACTTCACGTTAGTCCTGAACGTCCCTTATTGATATTTGTACGCTCTGTCTTGCTCGCATTTGTGTCACTGCCATGGCACCCGGTGTTGGTAAGTGTCTTTTCTTCATAAACTGTATTTGAGTGCATGATTTTCTCCCTCCTAGTTGTGCTTATGTTACGGTCAAAGTGAACAGTTTACGGAAATTTATCACACCTATCAGTAATTATTACTGTATCACCGTATCGCACTGTATCGCTTTGCGTACTAAAAAGCAACGCACTGTATCATATGGACGTTTATTATATTTGGAAGTACGATGGATAATTTAGAAAGGATGAGGACGTGATTTAATGTTTAAATCGATATATTAAGATCACAAAAAAATGATTAGTTATTAAAATGGAACAGTATGATATGTTTATAAGAAAATAATGAAAATAAACAAAAAGATTTTTGGTACAATGCCTGAAAAATATCAACGATTAATAAAGTATAACGTTATCAAAATTGGAAAAATTGGAAAACTCATCCTATCTATTACAAATGAAGAACAACCAGTTGTTTAACACACTTTTCTGGGAAAATATTGAAATCCTTCACAAAATCCACATTGCAATCAGCCACGGAGAACAAAACAGAACGATGAATGAAATTATCCACATGTACCAAAGATAGTTACAAATCATTAATACCGGCAAATGTGATAAGTGTCGACGAATTGTTCAATTTGACCGTTTCACTCGGTTATCATTAATAATAACTGATTAATCACTTTGACCATAACACGTATTGTTTGGGCTAGCGCTGATTTTCCTAGTGATGCGTCCGCTTAAGCCGTGTATACACTCTCGAGCGTTTCTTCCAAATCATCGGCGTATACTGCATCTTGCACGAAATTGTTTCAGTACACCTGTCGGTACCAGGACGAGAGGAGCAATCGAGACGATCGAGTTTGAGCGAAGCTTCGGGTATAAGCGGAACGTCCACGAGAACGTACGTCAACGAGGCATCCACTCTCGTTCTCGAGACCCTCGAGAATGGCATCAAAAAGTCAGTGAAGCTCAGCGGGCACGATCCCATTATTTTATTCCATCGCACAGAATTTTCCAATGACCGAGCGCTGCGCTTTTTCAGACACTACCTCGTGCCGCTTTCGCTCGCTCAGAAGAGCAAATGGAGGAAGAAGGGCACAAAACTACATATATTCAACGACCACACCTTCATCGCCAAGCACATGCCTGGGTAAGTCAGTCGCATGCTACCTGCGTTACTCAATGTCCGCGTTTTTGCGCAAGCACGACTACGATGTCGTTTCCTCTCGAAGACAGGCACGCGCTGGCGACGTATGTCACGTTTCATAATTCTTTGAACGCAGCGGATAACCGGTCATCGTGATTGGTGGGTACGTCGCCCTGATAATGTTAAACCGAGAAATTTCTTTCCTGCTTCAGCGGAACCGTGTGTGAGGTATGCAAAAGAACCCTCGCTCGAAGACTTGGCAAACAGGGCTACGAGTGCAGGGACTGTCAAATGAAATGTCACAAGCACTGTCACGTTAAGGTGGACACTACTTGTCCTACATCCACGATTCAGAGTATCGAACTGTAAGTATAATTCCTCCTCGTAAATATCATTCGTGTAGATATATACGATCGGCTTTGAGGATAGTGAACGAGTGAGAGAATTTTTCGCGCAATAAAGATCCTCGCTTAAGATTCTACAACGTCGCCGTCCGCGGAGATTCGTAGTAAACATCATCTACGTTACAATAAGAAGCGAATGTATCCTAATCCTACGTTATTTTGGCCTTTCTCGCATAAGGTCCCTACTGCCGGTACTCAGTGAATAGGATAGGTAAGCCCGTCAAGACGATGAAATCACATAAAAGAACCTACGATAGTCATCCATGCATGTCAAACTATTTCCCGTAACGTAGCTGAATTGATTTTAGCCAATCGCATTTGATTTCGTGGCGGAATTAATTAATGTGCGCATCGAAAGTAATCTCCGCTTTACCCTTCCCGGCTTCACGATTGCTGATTAACGAGAACAAATCGCTTTTGTCTTCTTCGGTGCGAAGCAAGACGTTCACAAGAGTCAGCTGGCTTTTTCGCTTTACCTCAAGCGTTTCCCTCGTTCTTTGCCGTACGAGGTTGCGTTTAACTCGATTTGATAGATGTATGAATGTCTGTCTTGCTCGTATCTTAAAACAGCATGAACTTTTCAAGGAAGCGCGACTAATCGTCGACTAAATGTGGAATATGAGAAGTAGTATAGCACACGGTCTATAACATTGTCTCTCAATGTTTATAATAGAATTACCTAGGTAGTACATCCGCGATAGAAAATCTACAATTTTCTTACGCGACATACGCTGTCCGTGGATCTCAACCGCGCTCCATCTGCCTTTGGGGTGTCGTCACTTTGAATTTTTTATAAAGCGAAGTAGTTAGCCTCGTGCTCGAAACCCCTTTCAGTCTCCTTTTACGAGCAGAGGCCTATTCTATACCCACGGGAGGAAAACATGCTCGTTATTACCGTTACATTTGAATACGGTAGTTACACTTGCGTATAACATCGCATTCCCAGTGGTTACAAGCCTCATGATAGACCGCGCGCTATAAATTAGCCAATAGCGGCGTTTCAATGGAATCCGTAAAAGCGAGTTTGCAAAAGACGTAGATTGGATATCGGTACGGCTGTCCTCTTATAACCTCCTTGCGAGCGTCATTCTGCAACGATTACCATTTTCAGGACTTACATTAAGGCACCGCATCTCGAAAGAAAGCCCTCCATGCGTCTCTGCTAACCAGAACTTGGACGCGCACCCCACGCGCGTCCGCTGACATTTTACTATTAAGTCACAGCGTGCGAGAATGGACAATAGTCGGAAGGCGAGAAGATCGAATTGGCTACGCGCGTAGGAACTGAACAAAAGTCACGTTATTCCGAACATCCGGCTTCCTCCTACTCGTGCCGTTATCGTTAAACCTCCCCCCCCCCCCATATTTACCAGCATTGTATCACAAGAGGGTGTCCCGATTAAGAGTACCATCGTGTTACACGTATTATTAAGCTCCTCTGATTAACAGTGTATAGTCAACGTTGAAAATAAGATCCAACCGGTACCGAACCGATCGGAATCTTTTGCCTTGAGCGATCGATCGTTAAATGTGATCGCAAAAAATCGATGATTTTGGATACGACCAGTGATCCGCGGTGCGGCCACGAAGAATAAATTCTCTCCTGATAGCTTCGAAGCCATGCGATATAATGAATTCAAAGAGTTCTACTGATTCGGATATGAATTCGAACCTGGATATATAATAAAACCTGGTGCTTTCTGCCGCTTATCGCAACGAACTTCTGTAACGGTTATAACGATACGGAGAACCTTGGTGAGATCGATGGTTAATGGTAAGAGGTATATATTATCTTACCATTACGTATGACAAAGTTGTACATTATAAAAGCAGTAATGTATGGATGATCATAATGGTCGTATCGAATTGAACGTAAAGTTGCACGTGACCGTAGTCTTCTCGTGCTTCGCCTGTCGACGGGCAGTCATAGGATACGTTCGTACAATCGGAATGGCTCTTCACGCGGTGCGAATATTTTGAATGTACCTTGTTCAAAATGGTCTAGTCAAACGGAGGTGTTCGATACCGAGTGGACCGACTTCTATTCCTACATACGCACAGATTACATCGATTACCATAAGTACGCTTCCTCTTCGTGATAATATAACGTATGCCCTATTTTCATCCGGGTACTTCGAGTTGTTTCCACAATAATTCTGCCTGGGATGTAAAGCGTTCCAGTATTAGGTATATCTTTATAAAACTCATATTGCATCCGCGCATGGCGTTTTACAGAGTTTATACATCGCTCCCGATTTCATATTAGCATGCTTCACTTAAGCGAGGGATTAGATCGTTAGATTCTAAATCCTTGTCACGATGCACTACCTCTTTTTGATCGTCGCGGACAATAGATATAGTACTATCTACGATTAAGGAATTATCGCACTCACGCCGAGACGACCGACGTTCGAACCTCAAAAGGTGCTAAATCGCGTAGGCAAATTAGCTATCAATCTGAAAGTCTATAGTGCAAATTTTTATCGGTATTATCAGCAGGACGTAACGATTATATAACGTATGGTAATGCGGATAAAATTGGCGGACACGTTAACGGTGTGCACAGGCTGTGAGAGCTTTTATCGAAATGAAAGCTATGGGACACACGACTCGAAGTAAGAGTGATCGTAGAGGATTACGGACTACTATTCGTACATGGCTTTCCAATTTACGAGCACAATTCGTATACCGAGGCTTAATACGCCACTTGGATTTTCTTTCGACACATACGTCCGGACGTATTGTGGATTCTCTCTCCTTCTCTTACGAGTAAGTTACTCGCACACTGTACCGGTTAATTCGAGCTTCCACAATATCCGTTGCGAATATATTCGGATAATTCGGTAACTTCGTTATACATTAATACTTATTCGCGCGCACGCTTCGAGAGGTAACAAGGCGTTATGTTTTCTGTTCTTTTATTATATATA
>JBCFXI010002652.1:0-19134 GCA_038496175.1 Ampulex compressa | reverse complement strand
ATATATATATATATATGCTATGTTATAATACTGCGTTATGCATTATAATATAAAAACTTAGAGATTGATTGTTAAAACGAATTTCTCTCGAGAAGATTGAAGTAGAAAGAAAGTTAACAAAGTCTGGTTTAAGAAATTATGTTCTTTAAACATCTAGCTGCAATCTCAAAATGGGCACAACAACATAACTAGTACAGTTACATTTACATCAATATATAGAGTATTTATTATAAATTGTAGAAAAATGCGGTTTCTGACTCAACAAAGTGAAATCACCTAAATGGATACAACGTACAAAAAAGATCGCGTATATCAAAAGTTGAGTGCACTTCACACTATATACATACATATCTATACTTTCACAAAAAATTGTAATTATCAACCTCTCCAGATATATGAATACACGGACATAAATATGTTTAATGTAAATTACCAATAATGCTCAGCAACCACATAAGTGAACGTTATTTCTTTCCAGCATTTTTATAATTTCTTTCTCTTTTTTGTCCTGTTTTTTAAACTAACATTGAATAAAATTGCAAAAAACAATAATCTCCGTGATTATAGAATTTGATATTATCACTTTCAAAATTTTCACTTTTCTAAAGAAATACAAAAAAATTTGTTTTCTGAGAACGATCACTTCAAATTTTATATTTAGCGTTGATATTATATACAGTAGTGCCTCGGCTGACGACAATATTTTGTTGAGGAATTTTCTGGTTATGAAAGAAAATTCAGATGAATTTCTTTTTTTAAAACCAATCGGTGCTTCCTGATACGAAATGTGTGTTACATGTTTGTGCTTTTCTCACCTCACTTAACCCTTTTAGTGCCAAACGACGATATATCGTTGTTCGCTACACTTGCGAAAAAACGACAATATATCGTTACGCAGCTCTAAACTAACTTTATCTCAAAATAAATTTGTAAAAGCTTATAAATGGTCTAATTTCATTGCAAGAGTTTAAAAAATTGTTTTTTAGTTTTCCTTTTTGTTATATTCTATGTTGGTTAATGCCAAGACAGCGTATACGCTGGAGCGATAGGGTAGAAACTCCACACGTTCCAACTTCTTGGGACCGTAATCGTAACGTATTGGTAACTATTAGGACAGAAAGCTTGTGTTTCAAGAAACAAAGGTTGCTTAACGCAATGAGACTAAAATCTTTCTTCCAGTTTTTCCTCGGCCTTTCTGAAGAGCATTTCTTATCAGTCAATATTCGAAAACCATCACCTTTTTGATACAATTATAATTAATAATAATGAATTTTGTAAATTTAGTTGCTACCTTTTCATCAAAAGTACACCGTTATGGATGACGAAGAAGTAGTTGCACTTACTGATGGATTACAATTAAGTGAAGATGTTGACAGTAATGAACAATTATGTGCACCAAGACGTTGGTGTCCTCGTAGAATATATGGACCATTTATTTTGAAAGTGGTGTAAGTCCATTTTCTCTTGTTTCGAGAAAATTAAAGGTTAGCATATTTGTTAATTAAAAAATATGGGTTAATATTATCGATTGTGGCAATGCTTCTACTAATTTATCAATATGCAATTTGATTATATAAATTTGTTTTAGGCGAATTTAACTAAAGTAACGTATATTTACAGGCTACAAATGGACTTACCACTTTCAAAATTTAAGTTTAACTTCAACTTTGAAAAATCGAATATCACTTAAAATATAATCGATATTAATTCAATTTTGTTTACAAATAATAACAAGAAATAAAATAGGAGTAGTATTTTTTAATTTTAACATTAATAATATCTATATATTGTTAGCTTAATAAAAGATATTGGTATTCTCTTTTCATGTTTTTCATGTGGCAGTGTTTTGAAATATTGATGATATACAAGAGATACATAAAGTAATGATTGCTCCATATTTTTATATTTTTCGTATGTAATAGGTCTTGCATCGTGATACAAAGGCGTCAGGGCGTTTTTTTCAAATTTTAGTGGTTTTCTCCGACATGTAGGTGTTTTAAATCTCAAATTCTTAAATCCAAAGTATTAAATTCTGTCTCCTCCATTGATGTTTTATGTAAAATATGATATGGAGCACTTTTGCAAAATCTCATCCAATGTATTTTGAACCAATTTACTTTTTCTTCATTAGTGTTTCTTCTTATCGGTGTTTTAATGGCGTTCTGTATATTGTACAAAGGTAAAAAGGTGCAGCCACTGACCTCACCACCTGTCTATCGAAATTGGACTTACACCACTTTCATAATCAATGGACACGAAATTTCTTTTATCGGCCAATATTAAATTCAACAAAGCATTGGTATTTTTTAAGGTATTAAATACTAATTAGATATAAACAAAAAGTTTACACTAAATTAAGTATAAATAACGTGATACCTCATTTTTTTTTAAAAATGGACTTACATTACTTTCAAAATAAGCGGTCCATATAATGATAGCGACAATTTGTAATCATTGCAATAAAGCGTTACACGGTGTATGCATCAGTAACCATCAATTCTAAATAAATTTTTTGAGTCAGTAATAATAAGTAAATATTACATTTTTCAATACTTAAATAACTCAATATAAACATTTATAATAATACTGACATTTTTTTTCAGTAACGTTATAGTAACGACACGAATCACGTATTCTGTAGCAGATCCGTCTGCAGCTTGCCGTGCATTATAGAGTTATCCTTTAGTTTTAAGGTCAGATTTTAGTTGTTTTGTTAGAAATAATATTTATACTTCATACTATGCGATCTACATAAAGCTGTAAGCGATCAATGATTATTCTTATGTGCAGATATTATTTGTAGAGGAGAAACTAACTTCGATGTTTTTCATCATGATTTTCAACAAATATTGAAATACAATTGGCATTATTTTCTTCTTTATTTCGTAATATACTGCTTTTTGAACAAGAAGGGTAGGTCAAATTCGAGGTGGGCGAGCAACACATCTAAGAACCAGCTTAAAATGGCATTGCCACAAACTTTTCAATTTTATTTTTTTTTAACCTGAAATTGTTTTTAACATATTGGTGTGAGTTTTTCGATCAAACTGAAGTCAAATACGATATAATTACAACCACAGTTTCCGTTGAATGCATAAATCGTGCTGCGATAACACCGGCGAAAAATTCTCTACCTGAGTACCACTTATGAATTAGAAATACGGACATTTTCGAGGAAAGAGTCACGATTTGAGTGATACTTGCAAGCAGGGAGACATGATTTGCTTCACGCCGTTAAAAAAAAAATTCACTCGACTAATAAAGTAAAAGTATAAGCCTGCGTCACTGATACATGTGTAAACGGAGTGTAAAATTGACACAAAATCAAATACTTGTATCGAAGGTGTAAGATCACATTTCTACCAAATAAAAATTAAATTCCACTATTGACGCCAAATTAACGAAAAAGTAAACACATTTTTTGCATTTTTCATAATGTCATATTATATTTTAGCAAAATTACTTTGTTAGAGTATAAGTGGCATATGCTGAATTTAGTTTATGCGGAATTGTTCCACCGCTGACTGAACTCATTCTGTCATAAAACGGGCAGTGTGTAAATGTGTAGGCACTTTCCTAATGTGGACCATCCTTTCTGATTACTATTTCGAATGTGACTAATAACCCGTTTGTTTAATGTGCCCGACACGGTAATAAAAGAAACTGAGTTGAACATTGCGTACCAAATCAGTAAATATGGGTTGATCTAAATAATAGTTAAATTGTAAAAGTTATATTTTGGTGTAAGGCACTTTTCAGCCATGAACTCTTTTCAAAACAGTCCCGCCAGGTTGTATTGTGTGCCGTATCGTGAGCTCAGCTGGGCTGATTTAGATAGCATAAGCGTAGGAGCAGCATAAATGCCACTTGAAAAAGCATTTTTGTGTAACTCGTATGTAGATTTTGCTGTATTATCTAGTAAACATCTCCGGTCGTGTCTCGAATGATTGTTGCGCTGTATTGCGATCGGTTTGAAATTTGATTCCGGTTACAAAATGTTTTTTGAAATTAATTAATTTCAACCGAAGCACTACTTGGTACATTTTAACCCTTTTAGTGCAGAGCGAAAGTATCGTATCTATGGGAAGAATACCGGGCCTATTTGACGAATTTGCTAAGGTTTGGGAAAAAGCTCATAAAAACTAAACTAACAATGATATTTACAAAATTCAAAAACTAGCATATTACGAAATAAAGAAAGAATAAAATAATGCCAATAGTATTTCAATATTTGTTGAAAATCATTATGAAAAACATAGAAGTTAGTTTCTCCTCTACAAATAATATCTGCACATAAGAATAATCATTGATCGCTTACAGCTTTATGTAGATCGCGTAGTACGAAGTATAAATATTATTTCCAACAAAACAACTAATATCAGACCTTAAAACTAAAGAATAACTCCATGGTGCACGGCAAGCTTCAGACGGATCTGCTACAAAATACGTGATTCGTGTCGTTACTATAACGTTACTGAAAAAAAATTTCAGTATTATTATAAATGTTTATATTGAGTTATCTGACTATTGAAAAAATGTAATTATTTACTTATTACTACTGACACAAATAATTTATTTAGCATTGATGGTTACTGATGCATACACCGTATAACCCTTTATTGCAATGATTACAAATTGTCGCTATCGCTATATATTCTACGAGAAACCAACGTCTTAGTGCACATAATTGATCATTACTGTCAACATCTTCTTCACTTAATTGTAATCCATCAAGAAGTGCAACTACTTCTACGTCATCCATAACGGTGTATTTTTTATGAAAAGATAGCAACAAAATTTACAAAATTCTTTGCTATTAATTATAATTGTATCAAAAAGATGGTTTTCGAATATCGACTGATAAAAAATGCTTTTCAGAAAGGCCGAGGAAAAACTGAAAGAAAGATTTTAGGCTCAATGTTGAGCAACCTTTGTTTCGTGAAACATGAGCTTTTTTTTTTTAATTCATTTTTCGACACCGACTACTAAGGTCATTTGGCCTAGGACCTACTGTTTAAGGTGGGATCCGAACCACCAGAGCTACGGTATACATATCACATAGAAAAATCAGAGGTGATGTGCGGGATTCGAACCCGGGTCTGCCGCGTGGCAGTCTGCGCCTCTATCCACTACACCACCGTAGCTCCAAACATGAGCTGTCTGTCCTAATAGTTATTAATATATTGTAATTACGGTCCCAATAAGTTACCTGTGTAGAGTTTCTACCTTATCGCTCCAACATATAAACAGTCTCGGCACAGACCAGTGTAGAATATAACAAAAAGTTAAACCCAAAAACAATTTTTTTAATTGTTTTGAATTGAAATTAGACCATTTATAACGTTTTATAAATTTATTTTGAGATAGAGTTTGCTCGTAATCGGATACGCAACGATATATCGTCGTTGGCACTTTTCGCAAGTGTTGCGAAGGACGATATGGATGATTTATTTTGAAAGTGGTGTTAATCCATTAAAAAAAAAATTAAATGTTACGTAATTTATGCTTAATTTAGTGTACACTTTTAATTCATAACTAGTTAGTATTTAATATTTTAAAAAACACCAATGCTTCCTTCAATTTAAAATTGACCAATAGAAAAAATTGCGTAGCCATTGATTATGAAAATGGTGACCAATTTCCGTAGGCAAGTGGTGAGTCCAATTTCCAACGACAGTGGCCACTGTGGGTTACACTTGTATTATTACACGTGTCCAAAGTTACTATTGTAAGCGAAATATGTATATATTAAACGAGGGAGTTCATAATTTCCACGACAATAAAGTTAATATGCATTTGTGGAACAGAACTGCTGCTCCAAGGGGATTGCAAGAAATAGCTTCTTGTTGTTTGAGACATTTACAAAGTGTAACGACTCAAAGTCATGTTGTTGCATACAGTAATATGTGTACTGGCCAAAGTAGAAATTTACAAATGGCAATGGTGTAGTTGTGGGTTGTTCAGTCTTTGGAAAATAACATTAAAATTATTGATTATAAATTTTTACGCTGAGGGCATTCGTATCTTCCAGACAATGCAGATTTAATATCACAGAAATGATATTACGAAAGAAGAATTTCCTGCATACACCACAGAATTATTATGATGTTATAAAACAATGTAGACAACATAATGAAAATATTTTATATGAAATAAAACAAGAGAATTTTGTTTTAACAAAGAATGTACAAAACATAATTAAAAAACCGTAAAAAAACGCTAATGGAGAAAAGATAAATTGATTGAAAATATCTTACATGAGATTTTGCAAAAGTGCACCATATACTACTTTGTATAAAGCATCAATAGAGAACACAGAATTTATGAATATTGATTTAACACCTGCATGTCGGGGAAGACCGCCAAAATTTGAAAAAATCGCTCTAGCACCTTTGTATCGTGATCCCAGGCCTATTATATACGAGAAGTATAAGGATATAAAGCAATTACTTGCTTCATGTGCATGATTAATATTACAAAACACTGTTACATGAAGTGCATAAAAAAATACAAATATTTTATGTTAAGTCTAACATTATATAAATATAATTAATGTTAAAAGTAAAAAATACTCGTATTTTATTTCTTCTTATTATTTGTAAATAAAATTGAATGAATACGAAATATATTTTAAGTGATATTTAATTTTTTCAAAATTGGAAGTAAATGATTTTTATAATTGACTGATCATGAAAATGCTGTAAGTCCATTAGCAGCCCGTAAATATACATTCTTTTAGGTAAATTTTCCTAAAAGAAATCTTTATAATCAAATTACACATTGATAAATTACTAGAAATATTGCTAGACCCGAGAAAATTAATACATTATTTTTTAATGAACAGATATGCCATCCTTTAATTTTCTCGAAACAACAGAACATGGACTTGCACCGCTTTCAATGTAAACGGTCCGTATATCGTCGTTCAGCACTAAAAGGGTTCAAATACGATATAGCTAGAAAATAATCATTACTCTTATCACACTTCTGATTAATTAATTATATCGCTGACTAAAAGCACTATATTATTTACTTTACGAAAGTAATGATTCTTAGATTAAAATTATACTGTCTGTAATTATACAAAATTAATATTTTGTCCAATATGAACAGGCTGCATCTCGTTAGTATCATCGTTATAATGTTTCTTATAATAACGGTACAGTGAGAAATTAGCACAGATCATGATTGAATAAGAATAAATATATGTACTTCTAACCTACTTACTCGCAGTCAGTTTAAGAATAATCAGTCATTCTTAGTCTAACAGAGCATCTACTCACACACTTTTATTTTAATTCTCCATCTGATGTAGAGTTAGAATTTCAGTCGACCACCATCGATACTTTGTGTAGAATAGTAATAATTATGGCCATTGGTGTGTGGCTCAAACAATGAAAAGATTACTAAATTAAAATAGTAAATAAAATTAATATTGAAAAATTGTAAAGTTTAAAATTGTCAATAAATAGACAAACGTCAAAAACAATCGTCCGATAAATTTTCAATACCAATTTTATTTACTTTACAATTTAGTAATCATTTAATTATTTAAGTCGCACGCTAGTGGCCGTAATTGTTAAGATTCCACATAAAGTGTCGACAAAGCCGACAAAAATTCTAACCCCACAAGATCAGATGGAGAATTAAAATAAAAATGTGTGAGTGGATGCTCTGTTAGACCAAAAATCACTGATTATTCTTGAATAAGACTGTATTTTCATTAATAGTGTGTTTATTTCACTGATAACCACACATAATTACCAGTCAAAATATTATTTTTGAAAAATATTTTCGATATCACTAATATTCCAAATATGTAATTCACAAACAGCATATAATCATACAACATTACAGTAATAAACATCTTAAAATTATAAATTCTACAGAGAAAAGTAAATGAAATTTTTCTATGCATAAATAATTCATAAGCAGACGGCATTCATACGGAAAAAAAATGCTATCGAATATTTTCAATTATGAAATTACACCATGCAAAGTTAACAGAAATCAACCGCGTGCCTTTTTTAATAATATATCTTAAATGCAATATTGAAACAAAGTAAACATGTATAGTTTTACCAGCAACTAGATATTTTCAATGTATTTTATTGCACCATCTGTTAAGATCATATGCCCTATGACCATGGTTGAATATGGATTCTGAACTACTAGAGCTACAGTATACAAATCACGTCGAAAAGACCATTAGTGATAACCAGGATGCAAACTCGAATCTCCCGCGTGAAAGTCTTATCCACTACAGTAACATCGCTCTTTAACAATTGGATATTATATTCCGCGACATGAGTTAGCAATAAGTAACCTTTTGAATCGTAGTAACGCCGGGTACGGGTGAGCGCTGTAGTCTAGTAATATTCCCGAATTGTGCTCATGGGTGATCAGTATACTGTCGAAGAGTTTATAAGCAGTGATCACAGATGACCGCCATAGTAATAAATGCGTTAACGCTTTGCGCACGACGACTGCACGCTCGAGGGCTTTCACTTTCCATCGAGCAAGAACGGGATAGGATCGGGGTGGGCACACGTCTCCGAACACAGTCACGTTAGAGAACGCAAAAAGGGGGCGAAGTGAGAGGGGAGGGCCCAGGACGTCGTATCGATTAATACCGGGTGTGCCAAAAACCGTACACGCAATCTTTTACACCCCTCAACTCACGCAATGCTCCTATTCTTTTCAGATGAAAATATTTCTATTTATTACTCTATTCAAGATGTGTATACATTTTTCTCCTATGCTTTTTTATAGCAGGTGCCTCAAAATACTGTACAAACCACTTTTTACGCAGCAAAATAAATTCACTGCAGACTTTTCTGAGAAATACATTAAATGGTAAATTCGTTTGAGACTTGTGTGTACTTTTTTTATTCACAGTATATACTGGGTGCTCAGAAAAGACCATGCACACGTTCTTACATCACGTTATTTGTATGTTGATATATTTATATATATATATATATATTCATCCTTATTATTACCCCGAGTGTAAATGCACTTTTTATCCTTCTGTATAAAAGGTGTTCTACAAACTATGCCTGCACACTTTTATGATCAGTTCTTGCCTAATTCTCATTCTGCTCCAAAATATTTTGAAGTATTACGTCTTTCGTGATGTAAATACAGTTGTTTTAGAAAATACACTTTTATACAAGGTATTTTTATATAATGTGAATACATATTCTCTTGCAATTAGCAGTTAATTTAATTATGGTTTGTGTGGGACTCATACATTTAAAAATATTAATTTATATAACATATAAATGTATGCTTTAACACTAAACCTACCAGCTACTTTCTGGGAAGAAAAAGAGGGTTAAGAAGCGATGTCAATAGGTCGAAAGAATAATTCATATTTTACAGTAGAAGCGTAAAAAATCTCAAATAATGCCTCCTCACAAGGTACAGTATTTTTGCTAAGAAACGAATGACTGATCATTTCGGTCACTTTGGTAGGTTTAGTGTTAGTATATTAAATGTCCCAGAACCTTACAATCCTTTTTTTGAAAAAAAAAATATCCAACTAAATCCTATATTCTTCCTTATATCTATAACGTATGAAAAATAATTTTTGTTCAGGCATAACTTCTTTGATTCAATATTTCATTTTAAACGTTTTTCAAATAATAGTACCCACATTTGCAGCCTGTAACTTAATTAATATTTATTACATCTAGCCATAACTATTTTGCTTCAAGAATGTGTAGATAATTTTAACTTATGTTTGATACCAAGTTTTCGAGACAAGAAATAACAAAAATTGTTCACAAAGGCATTACAATCTATAATTCAATTCAATTTTTGTTAATGGCAGACATAAATCTTTCAAAATGTTTCTTCTTTCATTATCATCGTATCGTTCTTCAAGAAACATTAAATATAGGATGTCATAAAGAAATTGACACGTATTTTCACATTTTGTAATGTACTTAGTTTTCCTTTTTCTTTGAAGTGCAATGGTTTCAAATTACAATTTCACTTAAAATGTCCGTGAACATAATCAGCTCAAGTACACCTGTACATCAATAAACCAAGTGGTTTAAAAAAGTGTATAATATCCTCGCATCTAAGTAACCATCTTGCTTCTAATTATTCTTGTATAAATATTATGCATATATACTTTAATTCACGTTTAAATATGTATAGGAATCTTGCGCATTTTTGTGTTATGTAACTGAATTACTAATTCTTTGATATAGTTTCTTCTGCATTACATAGCATTTTATTCAAAATACGTGTAAATCTTTGCGAGCTGTCCTGTATATCAAGTAAATGAAGAGAAACTACATACAAATATTTACATTTTGTAAGTCGTTTAATGTTGCGTCTTTCTAAATGTAAATGATTCGAATTTCTATTTCAATCAAGTACATAAACACTTTATTTGCTCAACTATATATACTAGTTCGCTTCTTATCCTTCATATTTATATTGCGTAACTGATTTTATTATTCTTCTTCCTAAACGTAAATATTTCAGATCACGTTTTTATTTAAAGTTTATATACACTCAAACCTGTTTTTGTGCGGTGGATAGGGGCCGCATAAAAGAAAACGCATAAAAAAAAATCGCACACAACAAATCGCACAAAAAAAGACCGCACATAAACAGGTTTGTGTATAAAAAATTTGTAAACACACTTGCATCCTGTAATTAAATATCTTTTTGTTTCCCTAAAACAATGATTTTAAATAAAAATTTGGGCTAATTTTACACACAATCTTTCGAATCATTCCATATATTAGCTATTCCTAAAAATGATACCAACATATACATGCGGACATTTCCACTCCGTAAGTCAATTACTTTTGATTTCATTCAAGCGTAACCGTTTAGCTAAGTGTTTTATTCACATTTGTTGATAACACTCAGTAGATCCACGTTACCTGTAAGAACTACTCCCTCAGCCGTGGAATAAAGTCTTCTCACGATGCGTACTCGTAATTGCCGCCACACATTCACAAGTTTCGCCCCTACGCTGTTCCTCACTGTGTCAACTTTATCCCTCTTCTACCGTCATGCATTTTCATCAGTCCATGATTGTCGACACATGCTAAACATCTAGCTGCCCGTTTTCGATGGTTTTCGAGAAATACAAAAAAGCTTCGTTGGCGTCAAGCAACGTGAAACACAACCCTAAAACACCCCGACGCCGTACGTGTCGAGAGAATACTAAACAAAATGGCGCGCCCCAGTCGTACGCGCCGCCACAGACAGGGGGCGTTCTTACCCCTGCTCACACGTCTGCGCACGCATTCATGTATTGCTAATCAGATCAGAGATCATTAGTGACCTGTTTGTATACAAATGGTAGCGAGATTAATGATAATCGTAGGTTATTTTACTATCAGAGCTTCGATGATTACAGGTGATCACCGATAACTTAATAGACAGTTGTACGCAGGTTCACAATTAGTACTTAATATAAAGAAATATAAATTTTTTATTTTCTTTACTGTATTTTCATTTTAAAAAATCTGAAAAAATTACACACTAATACTCATAGTAGGATGCCATTATTGTAAAAATATGTAAGTCAAATATAAGATGACTTCAACACAAAAATAGGGTTTAAAAATTTCCCCAATTATTTATTAATATTTTGTTAAAAATCGATGTTGGAGTCAAACATTTTTGAAACAAATCCTCAAATGTGTACGCTCAAAGGGAGAATATGTTTTTTAAATCGTTTTTGAGTAAACAGAATATAACTAATAACACCTAAACTGTAAATTACGTTTTGTCGTGTCAGCACCGTAGTAGTAGTGGTAATATATCGGTATTTGGCAGAAAGGTTGCTCTTTGAAAAATCTATCATGCGATATGTGTCAAGCTTAATCCAATTTACAGATCCTTTTATCATACTTATTCGACTATAATCTTTAAGGATTCTCAATCATTAATTTACTTCATTGCCTGTCGAATAGCACAAAGTAACCAGTACCCTTCACTCAATTTCTTTTTTAATACTCCTAATTATAGCACCTTAAAAAACCACTTCTTCCTCGTTTTATTTCATTCTTATATTTTACAATTCTAATATTCCAAGTCTGTATGTTTATATCGGTGTGTATATCCGCCATACATGTATATGTTCCATATACTTCGGCATTTATGTTTTCTCATTTGTATGTGTATATACACATTTCTCAATTTATCAAGATCATACGTGCCACACGGTTTTTCTTACACGGAAGATAGCCGCATAAATATAGTCATTCAATACAAAAAAATGCACTAAAAAAAAATATTAGTTGTAAATTATTAAAATATTTATTTCACATATCTTGGTAGTAGTAGTAGCAGTAATATTGAGCGGGTGGAGCTATTTTAGGTGCTAGTCACCAAAATCCTTAGGTTCCTTTGCAACATCCCGCTATTTTCACATGAGGTGAGCTGTTATCCCTAGCCCGAAATTCTCAACCAGACCACACTGGACCCTCATGTTGACTAATTTCACAAATCTTTATAATTAAACAAAAAAAAAATAACGATGGAAATATAAAGAAACCATAATAAATTTTACTCGTCTATGTCGGTACTATAATCCAAAAAAAGTAACGTTCACTTTTTAATTGATATACGGTTGCTTTGTTGTTATTTGTGAAAACTGTTGGTAATTTTTCCACGGTATGAGAAAGCATCAGCTTGTAAGTACATTTATTATTGTTTGACACTTTTTTTGCTGCCGTTCTGCCAGGTGCCGATTGTATTTTTAAGGATATTTTGGACATAGTGCCATCACTTACTAGAGAGTGACCGAGCACCTCACTGAAGGCGCTTTAAAACCAGCGCGTAAACGACAGCAAAAGTGTTAAGCAATCATATTTACACATGCTCCTTATTAATAAAGAAAAGGTCAGAATTATATAATTAGTAGAGTTAAGTAAAAACTTGCATATTATTGATATATAGCAAATTCTTGAATGATTGTAAAAAAACATGCGGCAAGTCAACAACAGGGAAAGCTATTGAGTCAGTATATCCCGTTGCATATGACTACATCGTTCTACCTAAGTATGTAACTGTTTACAAAAATCTGCGTATATTCATTTAATCTTATACGGTGAGTAACATTAATATTCGGACACTATGAGATTTTTACTTTCTTACATAATCATAACTTCTATCCTAACAAAAAAAAACAAAACACATACTCAAGTATTATATTAACGTATATGTCTAGTAAACAATAATTTAAGTTTTATTTACATAACTTACAATAGTTATTAAATAACACGATTCAAATAAAACACTATCCGATTTTCGCGTTACTTTAATATTCGGATACTTTTAAAAACCATTTATTTTTAGGCTAATTTGTATAATAATATGTGTTTTCATATCTTGTTGGGTAGCCATTCTGCTGTATCGCTTTTACAATATTAAATGTTGTGGCATATTGCTAATCATTTTCTTAAGATATCCAGTACTTATATTGCCTCATTTTACTTTTAACCGTTGTTTCAACATTTCTTTTGAAGATGTTATTTTTTTGAAACATCGTTAATTTATCCCGCACATTTTCAACGTGTTTAATATTCCCTTTATGTGGTATATTATACAGAGTAAATTAATATTGTCAATAAAAACTAATGTGTTCAAATATGGATATACAACTCCAAAAAAGAACACTACCGTGCTGTACAGTCGACCTTGAATTTTTAAATTTATATTCTACATTTTTTTCACGCCACATCATCTTTCGTCCATCTGATTCAAAAATGTTAAAAGTACTTTTGTTGATAAAAATGGCATTCTTTGACCATGTTTCTTCGTTTAAAACAAATTCTTTAGCAAAATTAAAAGGGGTATTACTTTTACGTAGTATTATAAACGTTTACTTAAAGATTATCGAAGAGTAACTGATGAAATAAGGCTTGTTAATATCATCCGGAACTGTAAACAAATATTGCGTTCTAACTCGAAATAACTCGGCGTAAACACTCAAGAAAGGTACTACACTATCAAGTATCCAAATTTTAAAATAACACACAAAACGGACGGTGTTTTATCTAAATCGTCTTATTTATCAACTATTGTAAATTACGCAAATAAAGCTTATACTACTGTTTACTAGACCTATACGTTAATATAATACTTAATTATGCTTTTATTTCTTTTGTCAAGAACGGTGTTATGATGTGACAAATTAAAAATCACATAGAACCCAAATATTAAAGTTACTCACTCTATATCCATGCCACTGTATATATTTATGGCATTCTGCATATTCTGTATCGTTTACTTCTTTAGCTTAAATATGAAAATTTTTCAAAATCTTTTCTGTAAAATTTGCGGATTGTAAACACAAAATTATTTCAATTAATAATTTGAAATAAAAAATCCGCAGACCTCAACCATCTCCATAATCATCCTTACTTATAAAGAAAAGAGTTAGCCTATAATAGCTTAATTAAGTGATGTTACTTACCTAGGCTTTTGTCTTTCTTTTATTGTACAAGTAAAGCGGTACAAGCATCAAATATAAAACATGGGCACTATGTTTGAATCCAGAAAAAATGTAGAATATAGTGGAAGTACTTATACTAAATAAAACGTGACATATACATATTGCAATTTATGAATTTTACATTTATATGTAACATGAAAGAGAGAGTAATTTATTTCGCATACAATTTATTTTCAGTCCCAAGAAGAAAAATAACATACATGTACTTTCTTTAATTCCTCAATGACTAATTTGCAATACTGTGTTTATGATGAATAATCCGGTAAAATGATGAGTTTGGAATATGCGGATTATTGAAAAGGAATTGTAATAGCATTAGGTTTTATGTACAGTAAAGTATAAATTATGAATTTTGAGAGCTAAGTGACCGTGTACTCTATCTATATATTTATAAATTATTGAGTATTTCATGAAATTTCCATCGTTAAAAATATAATTATTGCATTGTACAAATTTACGAGAATAGAATATGAAATAAAAATTCACGAAATGTGAAATGATTAGCTTATTAAGTTGAAGCTGAAAAATGTATTCATATAAAGACTTTCATACGTAATAACAGATATCAGAAAAATATATATAATTTGATAAAGGATGTGAATAATTACCCCGAAAAAAAAGTTACAAAAGAAGAATAACTGCAATTTGCCAAACAGTCAGTGATTATAAAAAAAAATGGTGTAAAGTATATGAATACATTTCTCTAACGAGAAGCAGTTTGACTTGAATGATTGCTATGGTTTTCTATGGTTTGACTTGAATTGGCTATGGTTATTGCTTCCAAATTTCAAGTAAATTGTTTGAAAAAATTCTCATTATTCATTTTTGAAGTTTCTATATAAACTTTAAGAAACGGAGAAACAAGAAAATATTGAAAATAGAAAGATTCACATGCCTTTCAACATAAAAATGACTATTGCAATGTTTTTTTTACTTTTACTTTGAAAAAGTTCTTTTTTTTGTGGATTCTTCAAAACCATTAGATTCATGTAGAAGGTATCAATGTTATACAATTATCATTAAAGTTTCATTCAAATCCTTTAACAAGTTACTAAATAACAATTTCCACCATTTTTGGAAATGTTGTTTTAAGAAAACGCGTTTAACCGTTTCATTTTGGCGGTTCATTCCGCCGAAGTGCCGACACTGAACGGAAGCATGCGCTAGAAATGTGCACAGTACGCGTGTTTTTTGTATACACATTTTTCTAAATCTTAAATAACAAATATGCTCAATAAAACAATCATTCCTCTAATATAATAAGTATAATTTATATTTATAATATAAAAAGATTTATACATAATTATATTAATTATTCTAAAAATATTAGACCAATTACAGTTTACATATTTTTAGGTATATGTATATTTACAAGACTTTACGATTAAATGTTAAATATAATTGATAATGTAACGCAAATTAGTTAATATATTAATATGTAGGGACTAGTAATGTAATAATATATTCTAATATATTCTAAAACAACAAGCCAACATTACAATTATTACGCTCATATCGTGATTCAGATCAGTCATTTTTTTTACTGCAGATTACACACATTTGGCTTCAGTTTTTACCTTTTGCTATATACGAGGGAAACAGAAAGAATTTATCATCAACTGCAGATAGCATTTGTATACAAATCATATGGATACCTAATATATCAGGCATTCGAAGCGAAAAGATTCAAGTTGATAGAGCAGTCTCCCGAAAAGTGAAAAGACGCGGGTTCGATTCCCGGTCCAGCCACTCGATGGCTTGAATAGTTTTTTATGACGATCTACGCACTCTAATGAAAAACAGCTTAAATTGTCCGACAGATCAGTGGTGAATAATGTAATATTTATGCAATGAATACCCCAAATTAGTTGAATAAAATACTATTTATGATTAAAAACGCGTTTAAAGTTTTGATAAGTGAAAAGTGAATGATATCTATATCTTACCGGCTTATCAGCGATTCCAAGACCATATTCATAGTCCTACAGCCTCTTTACAGAATTTATTTTGTCCGCTTAATTCCTTTCCGCGTACTGCATGAGTCCCCATGGTTGATAAAGTGCTGCATCATTCTTGTTGAACCAGCCAATACTCGTTAATGTTATCAGCATATTTCTGGCACCGACTTCCAATAATTACTCCTAGCTTCTGCATACTGCGTAAAATAGAAGTATATCCATCATTGAAGTGTTTAGGGTGAATATAAGACGTTATTCCAACAATTTTTAACACAGAATTCAGGTACTTTGGAGCTAAGTGTTAGACCGTGGAATTAAAATTTTTATTTGCATTCTGCGTGTTACTGCCCAAGCATCTCTGGAGTAACTCATATTTCGATAAATCTTCATAAGTTAGAAAAATATGTTTCTTGGACTATTGCATCAAGAGAAGGAGGGTGTTCAAAAAAATCCAAATATGCTACAATAGTTTTAGACTTTTACCACTTGTAGTAGTTCTCTTCGCCTACCAACTAGAATTCACACTGTGAATTTTCGTACATAGAATGTAAATGTTAATAAATGGCTATCATATTTTTCCGCATGTCCTCAATACTATTCATATTTGTTCCGATAGCTAAACCGTAGTAAATAGTTAATTTTTATATCATAACATCCGTCAATTTTCCTTTTCCACCGAGTTTATGCGTTTTCTTCATATTTCGAAGCCAAGTACTCCTTCTCCTTAACAACTAACTTTTTACCACTTGCAATTCATCATCGTTCGGATTCACATCTGGCACTGCCCGATGGACGCGTACCGCTCAAAGGTTGTAATGTCCTCAATTTTTTAAAATTTAAAAAAAAAATTTAAGATCATATTCTTAGATAGCTGTACTAATATTTGATGCAAAAAAGAATACATTTTTCAAACCATTTATATATGGACCGTTTATTTTGAAAATGGTGTAAGTCCATTTTCTCTTGTTTCGAGATAATTAAAGGTCAGCATATTTGTTAATTAAAAAATATGGGTTAATATTATCGAGTGTGGCAATGTTTCTACTAATTTATCAATATGTAATTTGATTATATAAATTTGTTTTAGGCGAATTTAACTAAAATAATGTATATTTACAGGCTACAAATGGACTTACACCACTTTCAAAATTAGTCAATTGTCGAAATCATTTAACTTCAATTTTGAAAAATCGAATATCACTTAAAATATAATCGATATTAATTCAATTTTGTTTACAAATAATAACAAAAAATAAAATAGGAGTAGTATTTTTTAATTTTAACATTAATAATATCTATATATTGTTAGCTTAATAAAAGATATTGGTACTCTCTTTTCATGTTTTTCATGTGGCAGTATTTTGAAATATTGATGGTATACAAGAGATATATAAAGTAATAATTGCCTCATATTTTTATATTTTTCGTACGTAATAGATCTTGCATCGTGATATAACGGCGTCAGGGTGGTTTTTTCAAATTTTAGTGGTCTTCTCCAACATGTAGCTGTTTTAAATTTTTAATTCATAAATCTAAAGTATTGAATTCTATCTCCCCCATTGATGTTTTATATAAAATAGAATACGGTGCACTTTTGCAAAATCTCATCGAATATATTTCCCATTTACTTTTTCTCCATTAGTATTTCTTCTTATCGGTTTTTTAATTGAGTTTTGTATGTTGTACAAAGGTAAAAAGCTGCAGCCACTGACCTCACCACCTGTCTATCGAAATTGGACTTACACCACTTTCATAATCAATGGATACGCGATTTCTTTTATCGGCCAATATTAAATTGAACAAACTGTTGGTATTTTTTAAGGTATTAAAAACTAATTAATTATAAACAAAAAGTTTACACTAAATTAAGCATAAATGACGTGATATCTCATTTTTTTTAAAGAATGGACTTACACCACTTTCAAAATAAACGGTCCATATATCTCCCCTCTTAGAGTTTTTTTTTAATTCAGTTTTGGCACCGACTGCTAAGATCATTTGGCGTAAGACCTACTGTTTAAGGTGAGTTTCGAACCACTAGAACTGCAGTATACATATCACATGGTAAAATCAGCAGCGATGAGCGGGATTCAAACCCGAATCTCCCGCATGGAAGTCCGAGTTTTTATCCACTACACCACCTCTTAGAGTTTTGTCGTATGTCCAAAAAATTTGAGGGGACTAACGAATAATTACAAACGTAATTCCTAATCTGACACTTTACGATTTAAAGACATAAGGTATGTTGAAAAAGAGAATGTACAGCACAAACGTTCAGAATATAAATGAAGTCAAAAAACGAATAAAAGAAGTGCAAGATTCTTCTTCTTCAATATTCTTCTTTCATCTATTCCTAGAAAATTGTATATCAGGATATCAAATACTACTTTTAATCGTTTCCTTGAGTCTACTGATAACTATGGACAACATATCGAGGCCTTGCATTAAATATGTTCAATAAATTTTTGTCATTCAAGTGTTACCATAATTTTGATAAACCCCATATGATTAACTTTATTCCTCCTTTCGGCCGACCACCCCTGGCCTTAAAAATTGCAAAACAATAAATTAATAAGTATGCTTCACGTATATACAGCAGTATTTACATACTCTAGCAAGACGACGTAAGCATCTATAATTCATAACTTATACAAACATCCTGTACAAACAAATATATATATA